>CM023959.1:30192477-30248108 GCA_013407115.1 Glycine latifolia | reverse complement strand
TCACTTTATTACTTGAGCGACCGGTATACTTGCCGAGAGCGCAACAATTGCACTTCAGCATTGCCAGGGGCACACTTAGACTCATCACGCAGAATGCGCGACACGGAATCGTTACTGAGCAATATATCTCTGCACCCATCTTGAAGAAACTTTTGTCTCCCAACAACACCCTCATACCTCTAATCATTAGCCTTCACAGCGAAAACGCTCTTATTTCTCTTCCCACTCTGCGAGTGTCCCGAGAATATTTTTAACCCATCAATTTCACCACCACACTCTTCGAAATCAATTCTCTCAACAACAAACCCAATTCCGTTCCCAACCCCACACGAACCCTTCTCGTTCCCACAAGCCAGCGACACACTATCTCTAACCGACAACTCCACCGCCTTTACCTTTTGAATCTCGACGCCGTTCACGAAAACCCCGTTGGAGGCTTCTCGTTCCCACGTGGAAGGATTTAAAATGGAGACAGGCTACGAATATAGTTGTGGGCTTCTTGTTGAGAAAAGAAGATTGGTGTTCTAAGGGTCTCTTGTGATTGGAATCGGGGTCGATAATGGTGGGGGATTCGATTCAATCCAAGAATTGGAAGAGGGAAAAGGGGAAGAAAATTTTGAAATTGAAAGAGTGAGAACAAAAGTAACAGTACAAAAATGAAAAAAATCAACCAGCTTTGGCTCCCAATTATTTTCCCTCCAAAATTCGGATTTTTAGGAAACGTAATGATGGGTTAGGCTAGGGTAAGGATTAGGTTACAACGGCGTCAAAACTCTTGTAAATAAGAATGTTTGTAATCCAATGGAGTTTGCAGAGGGAGGTTCGTTGGAGAATTAAGGTTGGAAATTTCATTGAATTTTTTTATTATTTTTATTTTTATTTCTTCCCTAATATTTATAAGACAAATTGGTACTCTAAACAATAAAGTGCAAAGTAATCATTAGTTAAAAAATTAAAGGTTGAGATTGTAATTAAGTTTAGAAAAATAATAGTCACAACACGTAAACAATAATCAAACAAGCATGCATGCCCAAAGTCTATTAGCAAATACCAATCTTAAACTACCAACACATCCTCCTATAACTAGAAGACCTTGGTAGAGTTTTGAGCTTTTTCTACAACTTTTTCTTTTATAACTCCTTCCAGATACTAGCATAATAGCAACTAAAATCAAAACAATCCCAATCATGCCCCAACAAATTCGAGTAGAACAATTTGTGTAAAGGAACTCACAAAAAGCAGCATATACGAGTAAGGCAATGTTATCCAAGTACCTGTGGTGGTTTGAGTTTAGTTACTAATGATGACCTCAACAAGTTTGTTTGGAAGTGAACAAGTGATGGTAAAAGAGAGAATTAGAGAAGAGGGTGATATAGGCAAAACAAAAAATCTGAATGGTTCTATGATGGTGGTATGAAAAGGAAGGAACAAAAGGAAAGGTGTAGGTTGTGGCTAAAGAAGAAGGGAAGGTACTGATAGTAGGGGACGGGAAAATGAGATGGAAAGTGGAAGGCAAAGAAAAAAATTCACAATAGAGAGGAAAAAGATACACCTAAAGTGGAGAGAAAGCTATCCCACTGAGGTAAAAGTTCTAAACCCCTCCCATGAGCCTCCGGTCCTAACAATACTATTATCTTAGTACTACTTAGTAAAATTCATCGTCACCACTATTAATTATATTAAAATACGAATTAGGTGGTGATTCTAAACTATCTAATAATTTTTTTGTTACGAATTATTTATTATATTGAAAATTAAATTATGAAATTATTAAAAAGTTAATTTCTGAAAATTAAATTCTAAAAACTTTGTAAAACATAATTTCAGAAATTGAAATTGAAAACTGTGTAAGAATTTAAAATGTAAAACAAATTTCATACATATATATATATATATATATACATATTTTAAAATTTTAATTTCTAAAAAATAATTTAATTTCATAATTAAATTCCAGTAGTCCATTATTACAATCCGTTCGCAATCAAAATTGTCCAGCTGTTTTCTACCCTTATCAGCTATTGGATTGCCATGCACCAAGCTGCTAAAACGTCACGTACTGAGTCCATTATTCTCTTTCTATTTTTTTTGTCTAAATTAGACGTAATTTTTATTCAAGTTAGATAAAATTATGATAGACAATATTTTCTTAGCCGGTGTCCCAGTATGTGTTTTCATTTCATATTTAAGTAAAGGTTTTTTGAGCCTCTTCAAATGATCAACTGATTATTTTTCAGCTTTGTCCTCTCATTTAAAGCATGCAGTGTTTGCTGATGCTTTTGGCACTTCTTTCCTTAGAGAGTAGTTTCTCTTGTGCCTTTTTTTTTCCTACTCATAAAAAAAAATTAAGCACCGTAAGGGAATGCTATTGTTTCTTTTCTTTTCTTTTTTTCTTTTTCTTTTTTACATAAGAGAATGCTATTGTTACCCACAACAATTTAAATTGATTGGGTGTTTTAAATAAAATGTGAGAGCGGTTGACTGATTGTATATATACTATAATTGCCTTAGCCTACGTAGATGTGCCGACATTTTATAACAGTAAGAATATTTTTGAGGTTCTAACATCAAATTTCATTTAAAAATTATAAAAAAAAAACTTCCTTTAAACTCTAATACCACCAACTTAACCAGAGGTATAGACAAAAAAAAACTCTAATATTTTTTAAGATGTTATTATTTTTAATTTTGAAACTTCTAAAATTATTTCATGTTCCAAATTTATCGTAAACTTCCAAATATTTATATGCAAAATAAGACTTTTGAAGTTTTAAATGTAAAAATAAAATAAACAAATTTAATCAATTTTAAAAATAAATAAATTTAATTAACTCGGTTTTTAAAAGATTAAAACTGTACAGAGATTAAAAAATGCAACTAATTTATTATTTTTTCACAGCTCTTATCTGTTATTGTAAAATGTCTTCAACTTTTTTAAAAGCGTGGAGGCTAGTGATCTGTCCAGGTTGGTAGAAATAAAATGAGGACAAAGCATATATAGATTAATATAATATGATATGATTGTTTCATGGGCCCTTTCTAAGAGAAAATGTCGAAATTGCAAAGCTTATTTACTTCTTTTAACCAAAAGATCTTTCAAGTTTTGAGTGTGAAACTTCAAAGTTCAAACTTTTCAAAAGCTGGAAACACCACTGAACATTCCCTGGCGGTCATTCTATCAATTGAGTCTTTGCTTCATCTTCCACTTTATGCCTTTGCTAATAGCTAGAACAAAAGTATCGAGCATTATTAATGTTAGAACTGTAGCCACCTAGCTAGCACCACCCAAGACATTTTGACTAAGTATATTTGGTAAGTCATTATCCCCAGGCACCACCAAAGAATCCGTGTATACAGTACATCATCAAATTGAAATTATTTGGATTTCTGAAGTGTATAGTGCTCTGTATGCTTACAAATTGATAATATATATTGGCAGTGTGTTTAGATATACTTTATTAATGGTTTTGTTAAATCAATTTATTAAAACTACTGGTTATTTATTTTAGAAAACATTTAATTTAACTTAAAAATAATGATAAAAAAAAGAAGATTAAAATATATAGTAGATTTAAAAATTCTTAAAAATATATTGGTCAAAAACATTTTTATTGGATAATAATTCCGAAAAATGCACTCGTTTAAAATAGTCATTCGAATTTATATAGAGAATATTGATTTTTTTTAAGTTTAAAATAAATGAAACACTGTTTTATTGCTTCAAATGCACTAAAGAAAATTTTCAATAGAAGAAATATGATGTTAAGAATGGGTAAAATATATTATGGTTTTAACTCATTCTAGTTTATAAGAAGATGTATTATTTGCATAGTTCACTCCAAAACAAATTCACTGAACAGTTTTTTTTTCTTTTTCTAACTTTTAGTAAGTGGTTAATAAAGGAGAAAAATTTAAGTACTTTCAGATTATTTAGTTTCTAAATATCTTATCCCTGCATTTCTGCTTCTAATTAAAACGATATTCTATAGTCAGAATTGAACTCTAGAACAGTGAACAGTGAACAATGACATCGATGCTGAAAGCTATCAACGCAGAAGCCAAATACTACGAGGAATCATTTGCCACTTATATAAGTTTTTGGTTTAGTTAATTAAGTACATGCATTGTATATACTTCCGTTATTTCTTACCAAACAAGGCATTATCGAGTGGTTGTGTTGACTAGTTGTGCAAACTGCAAAGATTCCCCCCATCTAAAAATTACGTTAGAATGATTGCTTTTCACTTATCTAATTAAAAAGCCTGTTCTTAGTGACCAAAAGCCAAGTTAATCGGCAAATTCAAAATGAAGAGAAACAACATTATTTTTGTTTTGAACATGTGAAGTGGAACAGTGATAGCCATTTCCTTCTCTGTTTATCGAGTTTATCATGATTATCGTTGATTAATTGAATCAGTAAATGTTATAGATTCAGTAAAAATGTACATTATGTTCTAGCCTTTTTTTTTCCGGGTTGCTAAAAAAGAAAAAAAGGTTAAAAACATTTAGCAGTTACCGATTAATTGAATGATCTTAAGAATTTAATTTTCGATTAATAATATATGATAAGATTACTGTTAACTTTTATAATAACTATTTTAAAAATTATATCCAATATAATTTTTAATCGATTGATAATATCTTGAAAAAAATATATTAACTGCGTTAAACTCAATGCAAACCTTTAATAAATAAGACAATATGTTGGGAATGACTTTGAGACCTTAGTTAGAAAGTAAAATATTCTTTATATTAAAAAATATATAAACTATTTTTTCTATTTATTAAAACAGAACCCATTAAATAATTAAAAGCACCAATGTTGTGACAAGTGGCTACATGCATGTGCAAGATTTTAGTCTTGGATTTAAAAAGTTCTATTGAATGTCGTTTAGTGCTGCCGTCATGGTGCATGTGGATCCAACACTGCTTAATTAAATAAGTAATGCATTAGTGGTTTCGTTGAGATCAAATGGTGAAAAGTGGGAATATAACATTATATATGCCTCTCATTACGGTGTTTGCTAATTATCTTCTAAGATTTTGTGGAATGCGATGGGTGTACTAATTAAGCACTTAATTACTGGCCCGATAAGTCATTAACAGAAAAGTTATTTAAAAAAAACATCATTTTAATAAACTGTTAACTATGATTATATTTGATAAAATTAATTTATAAACTAGTTGAAAGTTTATAAGTTATAAGTTATTAATCAAAAGTTTATAAACTAATTAATTTAATTAAAAATATTTGATAAAACAATTAATAAATTAATTGATAAACGTTAAATGACATAAAATAACATATTTATTATTTTTAATATTTATCACCGTGTGATTGTGTGAGACGTTTACCTTTACCATATGGTGAAACATTTTACTGCACCCACCACCAAATCATAGAAAACATGTTTTTTTCATCAACCAAAACAAATCTGGTGAATGGAAAAATGAGAAACGCTAACCTAGTATTGAAAAATGAGAAAACACAATTGTAGAGTGTACATCATCAATTCAATTGTGCGTAAAATTTAGTTAATAAAAAGGTTTTTTTTTGTTTTATATATTAAATCAATAAAATAAAAATTATGTAAAAAAAAAGAAATTAGGTCATATAAATTTAGGAAAACATAGAATAATTCAATAAATAATTATAAATTTATACGATTTAAAGAATTTTTAACTTTAAAGAACTGTATAGTAATATCAATTGATGAGTTGATTGTTGTATGTATTTAAAAATACATTTAAAGATAAAATTAAAATAAAAATTAATAACTTATAAACTAATTTAGATTCCACAAACTACTTGAAATATTTACAAAGAATAAAATATTAAAATAAATTTGTATATCAAATAAACTTATTTTTATCTAGAGAACTTATAAGCTTCTAAAACACCAGTGATGTAAACAATATTAAAATGGTCTTCAAACTCTCAAAGGTCAAACTATATGTCTTTTTTTTATTAAATAAAATAGAAAAGTAAAGTCACGTTGGATTATATTTTATTGTGGTGAATTATACCGCCTGCCTTAAGGGATAAGATGTACACACTGAATTCATTAATTGCGAAATTAAATTAACATAGCTAGTAGGATATCTTCGTTACAATCACATGTTAGAATAAGACAAATATAATATATAGTAAGTTTATAAATGTTTTTATATTTAATATTATTGAAAAACTTAAATCAAATGGGCGATACGATTAAAGTGGAAAACTTTAATTTTATTTTAAAAATAATGAGTGATTTTTTCACACTTTAATTTTATATGCGTCTCGTCTCACTTTTCTGGCTATCACATTATTTGTTTTTTTCTTTTCATTTCTGATGGATAAGAAATAAAAGCTTGTCGTTTTTTCTTTACCTTTTTTTTAATCTCTCTTCCCACTTAAAGTGTGTATATATAAACTCAATATCAGATGATCATTGTCCATCAAGTAAAATGACTTAAATTGAATTTTGTTTCTTTCAAATTGATCAAGTACCAAAATCAATTGGCATATTACTTTTTTAGTTTTTGTTTTCTATAAAGTAAATAGGAAATGCTTAGAAAGATTTAGAAGTATATATAATTTATCAATCATTATTTCATTATTATTAGTATCATTGTTACAATTTTCTGCCGCACATCTCCAATAATACCACCTTTGTCTCGCAACACAAATAAATGAGCTACGTACGAACGAACCCTTCAATGATTATCTTTGCTTTTCACAGTTCCGAATTGTAGCTCACTAGCTTGTCGTCTATCTTGCTAACGCCAATGAAATGGAAAACTCGATTTTAAAATGTAAAAATACAGGTATATTCAATTTAAAAATAAATTAATACTGTAAAATCAATAGTGATACACTGTTTTTTATATTGTATTGATCTTTATATTTTAGGTAAAAATTATATTTTAAAAACTTTGCAATGACAAATTACATTCATGTTCTGCAAAATTACATTCGAACCTCCTTTTTTTGTGATGTTATATTGACTTCTTTTTTTCCAAGTCACGTAATAATATAAATAATTAGCAGAAACCTATATATTAATGAGAACGGTACATGTTATGTTACTAATAAATCGAGGAAAGCCTATATTGGGACTTGGGAGAAAACATCGAGTGTAATCACAATCAACTATAAAAGGTACAGGTGTTAATACAACTTTACAGTTTAAAGGAAGGTAAAATGTGTTTTAAATCTCTCAAAATTTGATAAAAAAATGATTTTAATCCATATGTATTTTAAAAAGAGCTATTTTAATCCTTGTATATATGAAATATGACAAATTTGATTTTGGTCAAGTCAAAATGATGTATCTGTAAGTATACATTGTTCATTCTAAAGAAGTGCAAGTAGTTTAGATAAGCTAAATAACTTTAAATAAAGACAACCATTGTAATACACTAGAAAATAAAGTCACTTTGAATGGCTTTTTTCTTGACAAACATGGCTGTCATTGTTGTCCACAGCAAGAGGTTAGCAGCATACTTACATATAGAAGGCAAAGCGAGCAGGTAGCTAGTAGAGAAACAAATGAGTGTGAAGAAAGAGACCTGAAAGTGTTGTTGAGTCAGTGTGTGCATCAGACAAAAAAAAAAAAACCAGCAACAATGGGAGGCACTTCTGCAGATCTTCAGCGCCATGAATCAGATATAGAACTCACTGATGCTGAAAGGACTGACACGAAGTTAGGGGCTTCTGAGTCAAAAGCTGGCAATGATGTTGAACTTGACAGTGGCACCAAATCCCAGGCTGAAGCTGAAGGGCAATACTACGTGGAGGTGACCATGGACATTCATCGTGACTCTGTGGCATTAAACAGTGTTAAAAATGTTGCAGCTGGTGTTGACATGGTGGAAGAAGAAGGTGATAAATTGGGTTTGATGGGCAAGAGGCTTGAGAAGAAAAAAACCTTTGGTGCCTCTGTGGTTCAGAGCGCTGCCAATCGTATGAAGCAGCTGAAGCGTTTGGCATCATTTTCAAAACCAGCGCCCAAACACTTTGAAAGGACCAAGTCTGCAGTGGCTCATGCTCTTACAGGGCTCAAGTTTATCAGCAAGACCGATGGTGCCACAGGATGGGGTGAGGTGGAGAAGCAGTTTGACAAGCTTACTGCTACCACTGATGGCTATCTTCCTCGTGCTCGCTTTGCCCAATGCTTAGGTACCTAACCCCCCATCTTGCTTCTGATGATAGGAATGTAAATATAGAGTAGTTTCTGAATTCTGACTATATCATATAATTGGATTTGATTGTAGGGTTGAAGAAGGAGTCTGAGGCTTACGCAGAGAAGCTTTTTGATACTCTTGCTAGGCAGAGCGGTATTCAGGGGGGTTCCATTAATAAGATCCAGTTGAAGGAGTTCTGGGATCATATTTCTGACCAGAGCTTTGATACTAGGCTCAAAACATTCTTTGACATGTAATTCAATGTTTTGTTTAATATAAACATGAACGCAATTGTTTGGGTTCTCTCAGTAAGTATACATCACCCTTGACTTGATCAATATTAATTTGGATTTGGAATGCAGGGTTGATAAAGATGCCGATGGCAGAATCACCGAGGAAGAAATTAAAGAGGTACAGCACAAATCATTAATTCACCACTAACTGTACAGACTTTACTTTCCAAGTTTGTTCAACATACAAAAGTTGTTTGATTAGCAAATTCTTCTAGTCTGAATCCGATTAAGATTTTCCTTGATCACATGTGATCAATTCTGGTCTCAGATTATCTGCCTTAGCGCCACTGCCAACCAACTGTCTAGTATCCAGAAACAAGCAGAGGAATATGCGGCTTTGATCATGGAAGAATTGGACCCTGATGACACAGGATACATCATGGTAAAAGAATAGTCTATCCTGCAATTTCCAGATTGGAAAAACTCCATTAACTTTTATTGAATTCCCCACCTAGCCTAATTCCTTTAACTTTTTGGCCATATTTTATTTGGAAAAACAGATAGACAACCTGGAGACGCTCTTGTTGCATGGACCAGAGGAAACTACAAGAGGAGAAAGTAAGTACCTGAGCCAAATGCTAAGTCAAAAACTTAAGCCTACATATTCCGACAGTGCAATTATGAGGTGGTGTAGAGATGCCAAGTACTTCTTGCTGGACAATTGGAAAAGATCTTGGGTACTTGCACTTTGGATTGGTGTGATGTTAGGCCTTTTTGCCTATAAATTTGTGCAATATAGGAGAAAAGCAGCCTATGAGGTGATGGGCCATTGTGTATGCATGGCAAAAGGTGCAGCCGAGACACTTAAATTGAATATGGCTCTTATATTGTTACCTGTTTGCCGCAACACCATCACCTGGCTCAGGAATAAGACCAAGTTAGGTGTTGTAGTTCCTTTGGATGACAACATAAACTTCCACAAGGTATTTTTACTTCTGATTGCTCCTTCAAGAGTGACAAGAAAAGGAAACATATCTACTTCAATTCATATGTTTGTTGGGTTATATAGCAGCTTTTTCAAGTCAACAAGGCATGCAAATTTATAGTTGTACAAATGGGAGTATTTTTTGCAGGTGATAGCTGTGGCAATAGCAGTGGCTGTTGCCGTACATTCCATCTATCATCTTGCTTGTGATTTTCCTCGCCTTCTTCATGCAAGCGATGAAAAGTACAAGCTGATGCAACCTTTTTTCGGAGACAGACCATCAGATTATTGGTATTTTGTCAAATCATGGGAAGGAGTAACAGGGATCATAATAGTTGTGCTAATGGCAATACCCTTTACGCTAGCTAATCCTAGGTTCAGGAGAGGCCGGGCCAAAATACCCAAACCTTTCAACAAATTCACAGGTTTCAATGCCTTTTGGTATTCCCATCACCTCTTCGTCATTGTCTATGCCCTGTTGGTTGTACATGGAATCAAACTTTACTTGACTAAGGAATGGTACAATAAAACGGTTAGCACCTTCAGTTGAACCTTATATTTATGTAGTTGTTTTGGATTGAAAGATAATCGATTAAAATGCACTTGATATGATGTGATTGATAGACCTGGATGTATCTGGCTATTCCCATCACCATTTATGCATTGGAAAGACTGGTTAGAGCTTTCAGATCGAGCATTAAGTCCGTCAAAATATTGAAGGTAAGTATCAAATAATTAAAATTCAATTATTTTCTATATGAAGAAACACATTGCTCCATCAAAATTACTTGTGGCTAAGATTAAAAAGTATGCATATTGCCAACTTTGAAGGTGACTCTTTATCCTGGAAACGTGTTATCACTTAAAATGTCAAAGCCGCAGGGGTTTAGCTACAAAAGTGGACAATACATGTTTGTGAATTGTGCTGCTGTGTCTTCATTTGAATGGTATGCATTTGAAGAAACATATTCTAAATGAAATGTTGCATGTAATTACCTTCATAACACCCTGAGGTGCTTTGTTTACGCATTCACAGGCATCCATTTTCCATAACTTCCGCCCCTGATGATGATTACCTTAGCGTTCACATAAAAATACTTGGTGATTGGACTCGAAGTCTGAAAGCCAAATTCACACAGGTGAATTCCTCCCCTCCCCTTTAATGTGGGTTTCTCGTAATTTCCCAATCCATATTGCTTTGGTTTCTTTCAGGCGTGCCAGCAACCCCTCGATGGACAGAGTGGACTCCTGAGAGCTGAATGCTTGAAAGATGACAGCCCAAGGTAAGTCCTATTTTATTTTCAGTTACTTTCTTTAAACAGGGAAATTTACTAAATATACGATGGATAGCCAAGGCAAAAACTATAGTTTGGCACTTCACAATGATGGGGATAACATTAAATATATAAAAGTTTGTATCAATTCCATCAGTTACTAATTCACCAAAAATAAAAAATTCATCAATTAGTATATTCAAATCAAATATAGATACGATTAACTGAATGTTTATATATTTTATTTTGTTAAAAATAATTATCAATTTAATCATGCGTGCGTCGTGATAAGAGTTTCAGAACACCTTGAATTTAATATTTATTAATTTAATTAATTACCATATTAACTCTTTTTACTATGTAGTTTATGCTTTAATTTATTTATTCAGAAAACCCATGACAAGTTCCATATTGGTAAAATTTGCTAGTAAACTTGGAGTTTAAATCACACCAGAACCACTTATAATAAAGGTTAGGATGCTACTATGTTAAAAACACGAGTAGAAATTAATGACACTCAGTATACTGAAAAACCTTCACCAAATTTTGACCTTTTTTTTTATTATAGAGAAAACTAGCGATCCAATAATTGATGACTACTGGATAACAAAAAGCAAGTTGGTGGTGGCACATAGCACGTTGGTTTGAAATTAATTAACAAAACTTTACAATCATTCAGAGCATGTTTGTTTGTCGATTTTGGTTTTGGGGTCAATGGTATTTTGGAAAATGTTATGTGAACATTAAAATGAGATAATAAAAAGTTGTGAATGTTGAGTTTGAGATGTATTTTTAAAATGTGTACATGCAAAAAAATATGTGCAGTTCCTTTCCTAAGGTTCTGGTGGATGGTCCGTATGGGGCGCCCGCGCAAGACTACAGGGAGTATGAGGTGGTGTTGCTAGTGGGGCTTGGAATTGGGGCTACCCCAATGATAAGTATACTAAAAGACATGGTGAACAATTTTAAGGCCATTGATGAGGAGGAGGGGAGCGCAATAGAGGAGGGAATAGGTAGTGCTAATTCACCAACGACAGCTCAACAGAAAAGCCCCAGCAGGTTGAGTGACTTCAAGACAAGGAGGGCATACTTCTATTGGGTGACAAGAGAGCAGGGTTCCTTTGACTGGTTCAAAGGGATCATGAACGAAGTGGCCGAAGAGGACCGAAGGAAAGTGATTGAACTCCACAGCTACTGCACCAGCGTCTACGAAGAGGGTGATGCTCGCTCTGCTCTTATTTCTATGTTGCAGTCCCTAAACCATGCAAAGAATGGAGTGGACATTGTCTCTGGCACACGCGTCATGTCTCACTTTGCCAAACCCGATTGGCGCAGTGTCTACAAGCACATTGCGCTTAATCATCCAGATGCCCAAGTTGGTCAGTTCTCACCCCCACTCCACTCCTTCAACTCACGTTGCGTTTGTTCATTTCTATCCTTCAGCCACTTCAATAATTACATTTCGATCAACATCAATCATTTATGATTTTTTACATGTTTCATTGAATTCAAGACTTATCATTAAAAAAAATTACGATTTAGATAGATTTAGACAGCATGCTTTATTTATGTGGTGCAGGGGTATTTTACTGTGGGTCATCAGGCCTCGCCCGTACGCTTCGTCAGCTAGCATTGGATTTCTCTCACAACACATCCACCAAGTACGACTTCCATAAAGAAAATTTCTGACAAGATAGGGGAATTATCGGAGATCAGGTGAAGGATGTGGAACGAGCTAAGGCGTCCACCTGGATCACCATTCCCCACCACCTAGATGATTCCACTTTGATGATTGCCTATAAATAATTTAGTTTCTACGTATGGTTGGTTGTTATGGCTTTGTAAAAGCACGAAGGCTGGCAGCTGCTAAATGATTGAAGTAGTGACTTGGTTACCATTACAAAAGGTGTGGATGTCTGGTTGGATGGCCCTGTTATTGTGTCTGCCTGTCTTTATGTCCATGTAAATTAAGGAGAAATAACCACAAGGGTATTTTATTTTTATTTTTATTTTGGGAAGGACCTGGGAGAAACTAGAAAGTAATACAGATGGGAGAATAATGTTCAGCCGGAGTGCACTTGATAGTTTGTATTAATCCACAATGCCTTTTAGTTTATCAATTGCAGAATTCAGGAGATTCACTATAAATATCATAAATATATAACTTGTCCACCCGGAGTGAACCTAATAGTAGTAGTTTATATCTTTTAACAAGATGCCTTGCCTACTAATCATTCTTAAATTGTCATAATTTTGAGTTTAATGAAACAAATTCCCCATCCCAGCTCCCCTAAACTCTATAACGATAAAAAAAAATGCACGAGCTTCAATAACTTTCGTTGGAATCATATAGATTTGCTAACTTATGTCACCATGCAGTAAACAAATTTGCTTTCGTTACCTCTGTTTGTTTGTGAGTTAAGTCGGAAGAATTCAGAAACAAATATTTTGCGTTGACACCACACTTCCATTCTAACTAGAATTCCAGAATCCAGACAATGAAAGAAACACTTGATGGTATATGCGGTTCCAAGACAAAATTGAGCCACTTATGGTTAGCAACAGCTAAATGAGGATAGACTGAATTTATGGCAGGTAAAGACTCCGAAAAAAGAGAAGATCCTGACATATCCACACTCTAAACCTGACCATATCATTTTCGGTAATCCTAGTATATCCTATTAATGAAGTATATTAATTCTATCCTTTCTTTATCACATTGCCACATTCTGCCGTATATCTTTAATATTTTATGCAGAATTCTTAAAAAGGATTTTGTTCTATATACACACTAATCGTTTTGCTTTCTTATTTTTAAAAAGGAAAATAAAAGAAGAAAAAAAATTGCTTTTAAATATGTCTTTTTATTATATAAATAGTAGAAATGTAGTATTTCCATCTCTATTTTCTTTTGTTTTACCAATCCAATCATAATGTTTACTGTATTTTAGTTTCTGTTGGTGTCATAAGCATATAGATGAAAGTAATATATAATTAGCTGCTTTCTAACATATCTTACACACTTTTCCAACAAAAAATGCTTTTTGACAAATGCATGTTAATCTCTCTTTTTAAACGGAAAAGCAAACACGTTACATGTCCAAATTGGATTGTGCTTGCAGCTTGCCTACGTCAATGCGTTTTCATCAGCTACGGAAAAGCAAACACGTCACTACCCATACTCAAAATCAGGATTCCATTTTCTACTATGAGCTATCTATGTCATTTTTAACAAGGAAAATGACTTCTCAATTTGAATAGGTGAAAAAGCAACCTAATTTTATTTACTCATCCATCACGGCTCATCTTTAAGATCTAAGCACCATGGCTCGCGCTTCAAGTTGTTGGAAGTCACAAATTGGTCTCTTAAAGGAAACATCATCGATAACACGAATGACAAGCAAAAATTTGCATATGGCTGCCCTGGTTGAATCTTTGGAAACATCGAGGAAGAAGCAAAGAAGAATGGAAGATGAAACAATTTAATGATACTGTGTGTTTCAATTTTTTTTAATGATACCCTGGCAGATGTTCTTTTTTTTTCTTAGAGATTTTTTTTCATTGAATTTTTCATTATGAAGTTTTAAGTTGTGTTTAGACTTATTTGAATTGTTTAAAATAATATAATGAAATAGCTAGGACATGATAAATTGTATTAATAAATAAATGACTGTAAAAATATATAAATAGTAATTAAAATAGAGAATATCACATTAACGGATTAGGTATTGGGTTCGCCAGTTTTAAAATTAAAACCAATTAACCGAACAAAAATTCATTCAGTAAACACTCCTATTTGACTGTTTCTAGAGTGATTAGTATGTTAATCTATGAGTTTATTTATATGTTTAATTATTGTAGACTTATTAACTCGAAAATCTATTAATATTTTTAATAATATGTCATTAGGCTCTAACTTATTGGTAAGTTTAAGGATAAGCCAATCAATTTATTTAAAATCTTAATATGAAATAAATTTTTAAATAAGCTAACAAACCATACAAAACTTGTATAGAAATCATAGTAGGCCTATACAAAACTTGAGACTATTACAAACCCGTAATATCAGCTGTTATTCTTTTTCTACTCTAGTGTACTGGTAAGCTTTTCAAACACAAATGAACATTAATTTTTAAACATTTTCACACTTCTTGCCCCTTAAAACTTGTTTCATGATTAGCTTACTCATGTTTTGTATAAAAAGATCACTTGCAGTTGCAGCAGAATGGAGAAGAGGAAAGAAATACACTAACCTTATCGACTTTTGAAGATACGTTTTCGTGAAATGTGGAGTTGCCTTCTTTTCATCTATCTTTTCTTTTCTGCCTCCGGAAATTAGGTTTCATTAGCTGGCTACCGACAAAGACTTGTTCTGTACCTTGAGTTGGCTAGAATGGTATAAGAGGGTTCTTTACGGGCACACTGGTATTTTTCATGCAACTTTCATTTGAACCAGGGAGAGGTGGTCTTTGCTTTTAATGGCCTCGGAACCTCTAATCTCTCCAAAATCCTTGAAGTTTCCCTGTCTAACTGCCTATTACCATCTCGTGGTGATACACTCGATTGACCCAACTTGGCTTTGGGCATACAAGAGGGAGAGTACAACTTGGGGTCTTCGCTTACAACCAATTGCTTCCATTCTTCTGTAATACAGGCTGTGGTTTTGTCGTCTTGATCCGTAATATCCAATGCCAAAGTTTCCTCATCCACTATGACACCAGTGGCTGCTTCTGCTTTACCGATCACCTCTGACGAAGGCTGTTGACTTGAGCTTAGTTCTGAAAATGCAACTTCTGATTTAGAAAATACTGACCTACAACATAGTGATATCATCATTAATTAACAAACATATAGAAAACTTTGAATATTCAGCTAATCAACTAGTTGCTAAGATGATTCATTTAGAAAAACCAACCAAAAAAGTCTTGAATTAAAATTAAGGTAATCTTTTTCTTCAGAAAAATTAAGTGTAAAAATTAGTTATCAGTTGCAACATTTGGCAGCATCTTCTCAAAAGGACTGATCGTTTCATTATTATTTTTAATTCTTTTAAAAAAAAAATGTTGTTTTGAGAGGTTATTCGTGTATCATGTCCAAAGAGTGTTCTTAAGTTCATGCATTCTCACACGTCAGCTGCACGTAGAAACTCACCCAAATTGTAGGCTCTCTTTGACAAGCACATTTAGTTTTTGACGAAAGCCTCTTTCATGCAGCAGTGGATTATAGTCTGTTAGATCGATCTGCAAGCAAATTTGGTTTCAACAATCCAAAATACAAGGTGTTTTTTAACGTTTGTAAATATTTAAATGATTCAATTCAAATTCAACGTCTAAAATTTGATAACAAAAATGGTTCAAGATTCTGCAAAATTTGGTGAATTAATTCTTCCAGAACTCGAGATGTTAGTAACAGACCACTTCTTCCCACTAGTAAAAATTTTAGAAGATGAGCAAACAAAATTTTCTCAGATATATATGGAAATGAAGAGCTCCCAGCACATTGAGGAAGAAACAGAGTAAAATTTCATGCATGAAGATGAGGAGTAAAGTTATTTGCAACTTGCCAATATAATACCAACATAAAATTTAATTTATCTACATCAGTCTCTCATTGGAGGGGAAAAGAAAAAAAATATACATGGCAAATTGCTTTCATCACCACGAGTCCATCATGTCATATCTCCAATTCTTCACTAGATATTGATGTCCTTGCAATACAACTACGTCGTACCTCCAGACTCGTATATACATGGCAAATTGCTTTCATCACCACGAGTCCATGAAGGAATATATACAATCATTCTACAACAAACCATTGGTACGTGGGAACGACAAAAGGACAAACTTCTACATCCACCATCTTCATGGCTAATATTAACGAAAAATATATGCACCAAAATCAAAAGCAAAAAGAACACTATAGCACCCAAAGCTAGAAGATTATGACAAAGTTCGAATGGCACTCATAACTCATTAATGTATGCAAGGTTTAAGGGTGTGACCCCCGACGTAACGCAGTCAACATGATACCACTAGTCCACTACCACCTATATATAAGTCAACCCGGCTGGGTTTGAGGTTCACCCCTAGGCTAAGGGCCAGGTATGCCCTCCAATTAAAGTGTCAACAGCATAGTCACCACATCACACCCATAAGCTTGACTAATCACTGGCTCAACAACGATCAAGGGAAATATTTATGATCCTTTTTTTTATGCTAAAGAAAAATAGAGTTTGTGGAACGGAAAAGATAGAATATTGTTAGAGAAATTCTTTGGTACCTTTGGAAATTTAAGAGTTTTAATACTCTTATTGAAAAATTCTGTTTCTCCCTTTCTTGATGTTCCTAAACTCGTTTGACTATTGACTTAAAAAATAATCCTACCAAAACTCTTAAATTTCTCTATGTATTGTTAGCAACTCTCATGTTAGAGATTATGACAAGCTAAAAAAATGGTACATAAAAGTTTAAGATGAAGATGGATTATTTCTATTTTCTGGTCCAAATAAACTATACAATTCAGGTAATTAATATTTAGCAATTATAGACGATTTGTCCAAAAAGATACTTGGAATTGAATTCAAATCATGTAGCAGTTGTTAACTTGCAGGTTATGAGTAGAAAGTTAATCAAGTGAGCCAAGGCTTGTTGCTTTAAGATTAAATTTGAATAAGAATTACCTTTAAGAAATGTATTAAAAAATTGATTGTTATTGTTATATATACTAAATGCGTGTTTGGAGACACATTAATTATAAATGCGAAAAACTGCCTCAATTTGCTAAAAAATCGTGAAAGTTATGCTAAACAATAAGTCACGTCACAAATGTGTAATCAAACACTATAATTTTATAAGAAATTTAACAAGTGGTTCAATAATTTATTTCAGTGGACAAGGGTAAGGAGATAATTTATTAATCTATGTCATTATCGTTATTTTTGTCAACTTAAGAAATAATGTTTTCCACCTAAAGAGAACTGGTGGACAAATTCTTAGGTTCTTCTTTAATAAGAAAAAAATCATTAATTATACATTCTGAATGCAGCAATCATAAAGAGTAAGAAATATGTCATCTAATTAAGTTTTCTTTTTGAGATAAATCCTGTAATCTAAGAATTTGTAGAATTGGTTTTAGTTTGTACTTTAATTTTCATTTTTGGTCATGAGCTTACACGTGCATCTGCGCAAACTAAACGTGATAAGTTCTGTAAGAATCTCTTTTTTTGTTGAGAGAGAAAGTTTTGTAAGAATCTTAAAACTGATATTACTAACATCATGTGTTAAAATTTCTCACAATGCTTCTTTTGCGATCGAGATTGTGCTTTTAATATTAAAAGTTAACAATCAATAGCTATATTCAGAATTTTCGAAATCAAATGGGAGCAGTTGTTTCCATTGTTTAAGCCAAACATAACAAAACAAAAATATCTCTGGAAAAAGTGCATTCAGTTCAACTCACCAAATGCGACTTTTAATTTCCAAAAAAATAACACCTGGAAAATTGCAATAAATTTGTTTTTACCAATAACACCATCCTATCAACTATCTAGATTTGAAAAATAACCTCAAAATCCCATGATTAAATTATTTCATTTTTGGGAAGAAGGTGAGTGCCATCAATCAGCCAAACGGCAGATCTTAAGAAATAAGAAAATGGAGAATGCTAATTAGTAATTACATATTACCATAGGACATTAATTAATTATTAAAGAGGTCAACCAAAAAAAAATTATTGAAGAATTAAAAGTGATTTTTTTAATGAAAAAATGTAACATTTAAAGGGTATTATCTTGTATCTTTCTTTTCTTGTTTCTAATCTTGGCACACCTTGATTACAGGATCTGCAGTAAAAGGTCATGATCGTTGTTGGAAACCCAGAAAATATATATAGTTTCAAAGTGATCTCATGATTGTAAATTAGCAGTTTGGTTTTGAATTTAGAAAAGTAGCCTAAATCTGCTATTTATACGCATCTATATTGTAACTCAATCCAAACACCAAAACTAAACACACAAAAATAACATGATTTTTCATTAATTAATATCTAATCAACACATGGAACCTACATCGAGCACGTACAAATTTAGCTGAATTGTTGCCACACCAGTGTCTTTAATTACAATTGCAACATACACGATTTATATACATATATCACAGTCATACGTACAGAGGATGCACCTTGCACGTAAATTAACCAGCGAGGCATGAAAATAATTTCTGACTCCTAAACCTGACGAGATGCTTCGAATCGGGTGAGCCTTCGGCACAGGATCTTTGTTGATGAGGCGAAGAGAACCCGTTAGAGAATTCTCTAACAGAATTATATCGCAGATAACCAATGTTTTTTGTATCATCATCATCATGATCAACCACTTTTTGCATTGAAGTTGAAGGCTCCTGCATGTAACTATAGCCATGGCCATGATCATGAGTTTGAGGGTAGAACTCAGCCACCTTCATGTTGTAGCTTAGAGCAGCCCCTGAAGAAAGACACTGGTATTGCCTGCGAGTCTTGCGTTTCTTGATTGCTTTGTAAACCAGAGGCAGAAGACCCTCCATCTATATGCTAGCTTCCTTTGTGAGGCCAAAAGGGTATATAAATATAGAGAGAAAAGCATAAAATGGAGAATTTAGCAATTGGTATTCTATATATCTATGATGCGTTAGGTATAGGTTTCGGTTATATATATATATATATGCTGGCCTTGCTAGAAGCCCATGTAACACACTTAGTAATAATATGAGTTCTGACTCGACAGGCATGCAAGACCAACGCATGTCAATAGAATTATCCCAAACCATTATTTAGAGTATTTTTTTTAATTATCATTTAAGGGGTTTGTTTTTAATTATTACTTTAAAATAGATAAATTTTAATGAAAAATGTTAAGATTTTTATTTTTTTAACTGAAAATATTTTATAATTTAAGTTTTTTTTTTCCGTATGAAAAAGGAGAGGATGGTGGTTTGTGTTTTAAAGTTGATTTTGACAAATCCTATGATAATTTGCATTAATGATAGTATATATTGAAGGATATGAATTTCGGCTTGAAGTGGAGAGAGTGGATTATGGGGTGCATAAGGTCCGCTTCACTCATCAGCTATTTTATAAAACTTTAATTATATTTAACTTTAGGTATGTTTACTATTTAACTTCATAATCATATTTTGGTAAAACTTTAACTATTAATTCAAACCACTCACCTTTACTATTTTATACGTATAGTATTTGATCTTTCTATTATATTTTAAAAACATCTCTCGTTGTCTAAAATGGTTCTTCTCTCAATTAATGATGAAGTTATAACTTCACAACATTCTTGTAATATTTATTTTAGTTAAAAACAATTACTTAAAGTAAATTGTGTAAATTATCGATAAGTAAATAATATTTATTTTACACTAAAAAAATAAACAAACTTGATTATTTACAAGGAAAACTAATTAAATATCTGCTGCTATTGTTAAGGATTAAAAATATTATGACTATTGTAAAGTCCTTATAATATTTACACTGTGACTAATGTACATTGTAAATCATTACATTACATGAATTTTAAAATTAGTATTCAAAACATCTTACTGAACAAAATAAAATCATATTTTTTATTCATAGAAATTAATGAATATTATAAAGATTTATAATAATTTATACAGTACTCAACCAATTGAACTAGATTATTTTAATAAAAGAAAATAATATAAGTGAATAAATTTGAGTTTAGATTCAAAAGGATTGAAATTGACTTTCTAGCCAGCTCGGAGTATATATAATTGCATATTAATCAAGTTATTCATTTCTAAAATATTTTAAGAATAAAAAATTACATTAATGTATAATTAATAAATAAATAACATATATAAATGATAATATAATTATTTTATATAATTACAAAATGGTATAATTTGTTTATTTTTAAAATAAGTAAATATCTTAATTAAAAGCTGCCATTATATGTGTTTTGTTTCTCTTACTATCATGTTGACTACAAACATATCGGATTGGGACAAAGATTTTTTCTCACTCTCCTTTTATGTTTTATTCTCAGCTGCAAATTTTCACTTACTAACAAAGTTAAGCTGCGTGGATAAAATAAGCGAAACAAAAATCTTTAAAAAAACAGAAGTCATAAATTTTATTTATGACTTCTATAATAAAAAAAATTAATAACTTTAAAATTATAAAATAAAAAAAAATCTTATTATGACTTTAAAATCATAAATCTTTTAAAAAAAATTAAATCCTTAATATCGATTACGACTTTGAATTCAAAAGTTGTAATTGATATTACGATTTATTTATTTTAAATAATAATTTAAAATAAACCTTTAAATGATAATTAATAAAAAAAAATAACCCCGTACATTCGCCATTATCCAAATGTTGTTCGAGGAGGAGATTAATGCCTATATTTTTTTTTTCACAGCAATTTGACTTTTTATGCCGTTCTTCTGGAAATTGACAAAACGTATGATGTAGAGTAGTGCACAGACAAGCAAGCACAATTTATTTTTATTCATCCCAACCAGCCACACTGGTTGTGATCTCGACTAATTCATCAAGCCTTACAAATATTAACTCCCTATGGCCATTAAGGTAAGGACGATAACATGTATCAATATGGATATCTCATATATGTTTTATCTTATGGCACAAGTATTCTGATGTGTTTTCTAAGTATATTTAAAAGTATTTTGTCCTAAGTATATTATTATATTCTAAAATTTGTCCCTAAACACTTGGCCATACTATATGAAGAAAACAGAGAAAAAAATGGGAAAATTAATACTGCCTCTCAACTATTTTTGTTCTCTGGTTTCTAAAATATTTATTTTTGAAAATAATTTTAAAAATTTTGGATAAAAAATTGATTGTGATTAGTGTGAAATTATTTAAATCTAGTATACACTATATCTATAATATCATATAGAAATACTTTTTTATTAGCTAAAATTTACTGAAAATTATAAAATTATGTGAGTTTCACATTATATTTAATATATGTACCTCTTTTGTGATTTTATGATTTTTAATAAATTTAAATTAATAGAAAAGAGTCTGTTAGAAAGTGTATAATACTTCTTTCAAACTTAAAAACACTATCTAATCCATTGATAACCACCAAACATGCTGACTAATAGATGTGTGTTGTTATTCCTGTTTAATTAATAATCTTGAGTTTAAATATTTTAATATAATTACTTTAAATATTTATAGAGAACTTTGACGCTTATGATTTTATTTAGTTCAAGTGGGATAGCTTATTTTGAGAATAATTGTAACCTATATATAACGTACCCTATATACTAAAAAATAATTTTTTGAAATGATTTTAAAATAAATAAAAATGAGAGGTGAATCAAGCATATCTTAACTTTCTTTAAATTTCTCATTGGTGATATTTAAGTAATAATTTTTTTTATAATCAAATTAATTTAACTACCTTTTGTATTGATATGTACCATTACCAAACAGTTAATGATTTGAAAAAAACTATTTCGTTTCAAAGGCTACCAAACAACGTTGAAAATGATCTTCATATGTATTTATCAAAATCCGTCCATTCCCAATCCACAGAATCATTTTTACGTGTCAAAATATTTAGATAAGATCATTAGTTGTTGTTTTCTTTTGGCTAATTAGGCCACGAGTTTCACGAAAAAAAGAAAAACAATTACTTTCCCCAGCGAGAAGCCACAGGGGGAGCGAGATGGCTTTGATTTAGATAAAGTCTGAAAAAAAAAATCACAGTAAGTTCCTTGTATGCAATTTCTTATCATTTTATAAGAGTTCCTTGTACAGATTACGTGCTTAAGTAAAGAAAGGAATACCGTCTCGAGGTTAGAAAGGATCTTGACGTACTCTTTCCTAATTAAGATGCAAGGTTTTCCTGTGCTTTTAAACTAAGAGATATATATTAGAACATCTTTAGATACAACTATATACTTTTGAAAGTTTTTTTTTACTGAAAAAAGTTATATATTTTAATAAAAAAACTCTTAAAAATATTTGTGATTTGTATCCCAACATGCACACATGCTTTTATTGATTCTCTCACTTTAAAAGGAAAGGTGTTTCTAGTTTATGTTGTAAAAGATTAATAATTTAATTATATTTTTTATTTCTAACTTTTTATTTTTAGACGAATTTTACTTCTAATCTTTTAAAAATTTGTAAAATTTATCTTTTGTCTTTGAGCTCACATGATATCTTAGTATAAACATAAAAGTTAGTTGGGAATAAAATTCTTTAAAAAATAAAAATTAAGGACAAAATTTGCAATAAAAAATAAAAAATTAGAGATAAAATTTGTCAAAAATAAAAAATACAAATATAATTGTTTTAACATGTCACATTAACTAAAAAATAAAACATAAAATTTGTCTTTTTTTAAAAAATTGAAAGAAAATTATAAGTCAAATTAACTTGTTAAGAGGAAAATTCGTCTAATGGTCAAAAGTTGTTGAAAAAATGTAATTAAGTCATTAATCTTTTGCAACATAAACTAGAGACACGTTCTCTCTGTCTCTTATTTATTTATTTAATCAACAAAGAATATGAAGCTTCATTAAAAGCACAAGAGGTGCATGATAACATACTTACATACCAGAGGGAGATCCCAGCCAAAAATTTGCGCGGAAATAATAAAATAAATACCTCCTCACAAACAGCCTACAAAACGAACTGAAAGCAGCAAGAATCATGTATCTTAATGTATACACTTAATGTATGCAGCAAGAATCATGCTTTTATTGAATTTGTCCAAAACCTCTTTTATAAAAAGTGTAAATTTTACTGGTTTAAGTTTTTCATAGACTTCAACATCACCTTAATCTAATAATTGAGGGCCAAATAATAACTTAAACAAAGAAGAAAAACAAATACATATTAATTTTTAAAAAAAAAATCAAGATTTACATTAAAATTTAAACATCTAATAAAACTAACCATTTTTTAATAAATATAAAATTGATCTAATAATTAAAAAATATAAATGGAGAAAGAAAGGGGAAAATGTCAGGACATTTCTAATCAAACTGACATGTGTGTTGAAAAATAAAATAAAACTAAAGTTTTTTCTGCTACTTTTTTAACATTAATTCTCCTTCCATCGGTCAGTCCACTTGAGGCTGTTTTTCTGCTAATTATAGAATACTATGGGAATCAAATTAATGGTAGATGGGGGAAAAGACAAAAGCATAATGAGTAAAATAAGTTTTTTTAAGAACAATATTTAAGCAGTCAACGAACCGCGTCATCATTGAATTTGAAACTAGCATGGTAGAAGCGTCAAGTCAAATGAATGGTACCATTCTCTACTAGATTATTATTTATTTTTGTATTTGCTATTTTATTTTCAAATTATTTTTCAATTAATAGAAAAATAAGGAATAATAAATAATACATATATATATATAAGAAATTTTTTATCCATATCATTTAATAATTATGACTGTTTATTTACAGAAAGAACAAACTCCAAGGGACAAAAAAATTACAAATAATATAAATTAAATAATTAATTTGACATTTGGAGTGGGGGAGAAATAAATTTGACATTTGGGTACTCAAACATGTCTGGTTTGGCGCGTGTTTAAACACGCCTAGATGGGACGTGTTTCACTTTATTGTGACACGTGTCAGGGATGCGCAGTGTTGAGCGAATTTCGAACGATCATAACTTTTGACTGGAATGTCCGATTGAGGTGAAAGACGCTCGAAATTGAGAGGAGAAGGTCTTAGCAAATTTCAAAAGGGGATTTGGTCAACTATTTTTTTCCAAAAAACACTTCTAAGTGCTTCAAAATTAGGATTTAAGATTCAATCATATAAAAATTTCCTTTTTGTCTACTTTTTTAATTATTTAATTAGTTAATTTAATGATATTTTTTATTTTTTTAATTACTTATCTGAATTTCAAGCATTTTGACATATCGTACGTCTCCATCGGACATTTCTATCAAAAGTTATAAATATTTGAAGGACATATCGTACACCTAATTTGGGCTATGACCGTTTGAAAGATAAATCGTACACCTAATTTGACTAATTTTTTTGCAGACATTAAGATGTAAAAATAAAAATATCAACTTAAACAATCATGAGTAAATTAAAAATTATATGTATATTTAATTATATATAGTAATTAATTTAAACAACAAAGTTAATAAAAAATTAGCTCAAATTAAGTAATTTTTTTTGGTATATTTATTTACCAAAGTTATACAGTAAATTTTTAAGCGTTTTCAGTTTAAACAAAATTAAAAAATCACAATTAATATTGTGGTCGTAATACATTTAAAAAAAAACACAATATTTTGTAAAAAAGTATTAGTGATTGAATTAGAGACCGAATTAGAGACTGAATTAGAGACGAATTTTAAAAAAAATCCTAATATTCTATCAAAAAGTGTTAGCGACCGAATTAGAGAGATAGAACCATCTAATTTGAATTTGAAGGTGTTTGAGTATCACAATGTCAAATTAAATATTTAATTTATATTATATTTAATTTTTTGCCGACTCCAAGGTGAGCAGCAGATCTCAGTGAGAGAGGAGGATGCCATGCCGAAGAACAAGTGTCGCCGAGAAGCAGTTACAGAATGGAAACGTAGTAGCGGTGCCACAATCAGCTTCCACTTTTCAACAACACTATTTTGCTGTCATGTTCTTCTGCTTCTTGCCATTGTTCACTCGTCCAACTCCTCCTCTCTATCACCGATTTTTTGTTCCAGCGGAAACCTAACAAACATGGTAAGTTTCAGTTTTCTTTCGAAGCATAGTTAGTTTCAACTCATCTATTGCATTACCATTTTTTAAAATTGTTCCTGTAACTAGATCGTGTCTAATCAGAAAACTTAGTACAGGAGCATTCAATTGTAGTGTAATGTGTAACCTGTCCTTCTAGATCGAGAGCTAATGCCTATATAGGACTGTATGATAACTGACCGAACCGATATCCTCGCAAGAGTATATCGCAACCGTCTATCCGTTGCCCCGAAAACATCGGTATAGAGAATGGATTCAACTTGATTAATTATCGTGAGTGGTTAGAGTCGCTTGACAGCTAAATAGCACAAAAAAGGACATTAATCTGGCAACCACGAGCCCCGGTCGGTAACTAAGAATAAATAAACAAGCGAAAGCAGCCAGGTTAAATAATGATGACCGACCGAGGAACTTGAGGGATACACAATCTCGCAGTCTCAAGTGCTTAAAGAGACTAAGTGTGTAAGTGGTTGTCCATGAAACGATTGAGGAAACTTAAGAGATACACAGTCCTGTATTCTCAAGTGCGTAAGTATAAAGAGACTAAGTGTGAAAGTGGTCGTCCATGAAACGACCGAGGGAACTTGAGGGATACAGAAATTAATTACCAAATTAAATTTAGATACTCTACTCCTATGGTCGTACAGTTTACCAAAGTTGATGTGGTCATTCTCAATAAATGAAGTCAATTCAATGCAATTTTCTTACCCCTGGCAAATGTACAACAGGTAAGAACCATAAAAAGAATATGGAAAATATTCTGCGAGAAAATGCAGGTTAGTTTCTGATTGCATGAGTTATGAATATGGATTGCTAGAACTTATTTAGAAAAACTTCTTCATAAATAGTTATAACAGGAAAAAAATGAAATAAGGTTCTTATTGCAATTCATATAGAGCTTGGTCAATCTTCAGGCACTAATTGTTTTGACTTGTGAGCATTTCTTTATAATTTGTTGCTTTCATTATGTCTGATCTTTGTTTTGCAATCAATCAGGGAAGTAAAAACCAATGTCAATTATCAGACAAGAAATGTTATGTTTCCAGCCTAGGATGTTTCTTTGGACTACTTGATGCCAACTTCTTCGAGGATAAACAGGTAATTTTGTTGACTTGTGAGCTTCTTTTTACTATGATATGCTTGGTGAGGTGACTAATAATCTTTTCATCTTAGATTGGGAAGATTGCCGAGGGTGCAAATGAGTTCAATATTCCAATCATAAGAGCTAATCGAAAACTTATAGCTTCTGAGAATGGGGGGCTGCATTATCCCTCTCCTTTAGTCTTCAATGCTGATTGGAACTCTCAACCAACTCATTTTGAAAACAAAAGCTTCAATTATCCTTCCATCTCTGGGATACAAAGACCTGAATCTGAAGAAGATATTGCCTTTATGACTGTAAGTGATCCATCATGAATGGCTTTGATTATATCTCATATAAACATTTTATTATGGCTTTTTTTCTCCCATGTTTCAAACCAGGTTCTTGAGTTAGGTGAACTCATCAAAACAAAACAAATTACTTCTCTGGAGCTTACACAAATATTCTTGCGGAGACTGAAAAAGTAGTACTAGTATTGGAATGCTAATTTGCTAGCAATTGTAGTAACATGTATTGTGTTGTGTGTTTTTGGTGACTTGAATTCATGTATTTGAAACATATCCTCCTGATTAACTATGTAATGTGGAATGAACATCAGGTACAACCCTACTCTTGAAGCTGTAGTCACTTATACTGAAGAGTTGGCACACGAGCAAGCAAAAGAAGCAGATAAGTTGCTTAGCCGTGGAGTCTATCTGGGTAGTTATTTTTCTCCAAGCATTTGAACATTCAAAAGTGATTTATTTTTAGTTTATTTACCTTCCACTTGATACTTTTAGTTTTAGAAGGATCAATAAGTCAATATGGACCAACTAAATATTCTGAAACCTTAACCCACCCTAGAATCATCGATATAAGATTCCTATACATCCTGAACAAGATATATCAGCAAAAATCACTTTTAAAGGATAAAACACCTTTTATTAATAATTACAGGATTAACAAGAATTTAGGTCTTTCTATCGCATACCTTGTAATAGATTTCATTCAGTTTAAACAGAGACGTATTTTTAAGATTACAAAGTTGTCACCTTCTACTTTCTTTCAGGATGATCTTTGTAATCTCTGAGTGAGTATTTTAAATTGAATAATGGTCTTTATTGAAGGGCCTCTTCATGGGATTCCTTATGGATTGAAGGACATAATATCAGTGCCCAAATACAAAATGACCTGGGGATCAAAATCATTCAAAAATCAAGTTATCGACATGGAAGCTTGGGTCTATAAAAGGTTATATCTATGACAAATGTAAATCTACAACCAGAAATTGTTTTTTTGGTTACAATTTTGTGCATAGTTGATGATATAGTTTAACACAGGTTGAAGTCCGCTGGGGCAGTTCTTGCTGCAAAGCTTGTTTCTGGATCCTTGGCATATGATGATATTTGGTTTGGTGGTAGAACTAGGAACCCATGGAATATTGAGGAATTTTCTACTGGGTCATCTGCTGGACCTGCAGCAAGCACCTCAGCAGGTACTTTTCGGAGGTTATCTTCCATTAATGCGTGCACTTATTTTTGTCTTTCTTTGTTTCATTTTTATCATTATAGGTCCTTTCCATTGTATGGTTTATCTTTATCAATTATTGTACACCAAAAAAAAAAACAAGAATGTGCTTAAAATTTTAGTTTCCTATATAAGCGAGTCGTATGTGATATTATTTATTGTATTACAGGTATGGTTCCATTTGCATTTGGTACAGAAACAGCTGGATCCATAACTTTTCCTGCAGCTCGATGTGGAGTGACAGCATTGCGCCCAACTTTTGGTACTATTGGTCGAAGTGGTGTTATGAGCATTTCAGAAAGCTTGGTAAAACCAATATTATCCCTTGTTATTTGTAGGATGCCGTGAATGTTAAACTTACATGTAATCTTTCTACTAGGATAAGCTTGGTCCTTTCTGTAGATCTGCAACTGATTGTGCTATTATTCTCGATATTGTTCGGGGAAAAGATCTTGATGATCCCTCATCAAAACATAGCTCCCTGGATGATCCATTCCTGGTTGACATTACAAAGTTGACTGTTGGATATCTTGATGATGCTGAAATGGAGGTTAGTCATTCAAGTAATTTCACTCAGCCAAAATTTTTGGTGGACACTAATAAGCTATTTGACAATTGACAACTAGTGAGAGAAATAAAGAAAAGGGTAAATATGATAAGTGATATGATGTATAATAACAAGAGAGAGACAAAGAAAAATAATAGATATTAATGAGGTGTTCGGTGTAAAGAGGTGTTCGCGAATCATTATTCTTTCACTTAGACATGTGGTTCAAGCTTTGACATTACATATTGCCAAATTCCATGAAGGCTTTTATTTGCATTTCTTGAATCATGTTAGGACAAGACATAAGACTTAAACTTCTTTTGATTTGTCAACTCAGGTTGTTCATGTTCTTGAATCAAAAGGTGTCAAGATGGTCCCTTTCAAACTTAATTACACCGTGGATTCCGTTCAAGGTATCTTAAATTTCACAATGGATGTTGACATGCTGGCCCACTTTGATGAGTGGCAGCGCTCAGGCGAGGATAATGTGTATGAAGCTCAAGATCAGTGGCCCACTGAACTACGCCGTGCTCGCTTAATTCCAGCCGTGGACTATATGCAGGTTAATCATTTATTAGAATTAAAATACACACATCTTTTACATGAAGAAACCCATGGGGTTGGGTTTAGTGGAAGGGATTAATCTCCCACATTGTGGTAAACCAATGTTCAAATCCCCGCCGAAAGAGGTGTCCAAATTTAGTGTCAATGTCTCGAACAGGATTGTCTCCGAAGGACGAGACTTGAAGAAAACAAAAAAAAAAAAAAAACTTTTTATGTGAAGGAATTAATTTAAATCAATGATTTGATATCGTTATATTATTTGCAAATATTGTGTGCAGGCACAAAGAGCACGGGGAAGGCTGATAAAGGAAATAAAAGAGTCCTTCAGCGTGGATGCATTCATTGGCAATGCAACTGACTGGGAGAAAGTTTGCCTAGGAAATCTTGTTGGCTTACCAGTCATAGTAGTGCCAACAGGACTTAAAAATATCTCTGATCCACCACCTGGTGGCACTAGAAGAAGAACTACCATCCCCACGGGCATTTATGCTCGCCCTAACCGTGATCACATTGTATGTTACTATGTTTGGTGTCTTTTAGATTTTTTAATAGGATAAGCTATGACTTGATCATCAATTTGTCATGTTTTATTTGCAGGCTCTGGCGTTGGCAATGGCTTACCAAGACGTCACCAATCACCATAAACAGCGCCCTCCTATCAATGATCTTGGGCCAAATGATAAGCTTCCTGATCCAGTTACTGCTACTTACCCTCCCAGGGTTTTGGGCTTGTGTCCGTAAGCAACTTGTTGGAACAGCTTCAGCATGATATGGATGTAATCATTTTCACATGGAGTTTAAAAGAGGTAGAGGAGATCGAGTTATAGGAAATAAACTATTTTTTGCAAATAATAACATGCCACATTAATCTTTAAATCTATTCTTATATGGCACCAAAAAAACTAATCTTATATTATAAATTAAATACGTTTTGGAATGTCTAGGAGACTTGCTTCTCATTCTTTCAATTAAGCACTTTCAAATTTCAACGTCTCTTCCTTCTCTCCATTTACACATATTTTCTTTCAATTATCATGGAACACTCTTATTTATTTATTTATTTATCAATATACTTTATTTTATTTTCTTACTATCTAGTTTCAATTTATACTCTTTAATCTCTATTACTAAATTAAATTTCAATAATTAAAAATAACATTATACATCAAGTTAAGTTGTTTGTTGTAAATTTGAAATATAATTTATATTTTTTTTTATTATGATTTTAATTTATATATTTAAAATATTTATTTTTATAAATTTTAATTTAAATAAAAGTTTGATGATTATATACTATTCGTGTAAAAAAAACTATATTGTCAATTAATAATAGATTATCATTTATATAATTTATAAGATAATTATTAATCATAATTTAAAATATAATTTATATATTAACAATATTTGTTTATTAAAAATTTTAAGTATAATATAATTTATATATTTAGAAATATTTATTTTAGTTTCTGCAATCCAAAAGATAATAATTTACTTCTATTATATAATTAAAGTTTATAATAAATAATTTTTTTTATGTATAATTAATAGTATAAATAAATTTCATAATTAATAAAAATTTGAAAACTATATTATAATTTAAATTTACAATAAATATTTTATATTCTGATAATATATTTTTTTAAAATTATACGATCATTTTTTTAGCAAAATGTTAAAATTTAATTTAGAAATAAAGCTAAAAAAAATAGATTAAAAGAGATAAACGGTTAAAAAGATAAATATAAATGAGATAAATAAATAGTGATTTGAAAAAAAGAACTATCGTTCAAGATAGTGATTTTAATTTTTATAAATAATTTTTTTGTGTGGACTAAAATAAAAAAATTAAATATTTTGATAGATAAAAATATATTTTATCTTAAAAATAATAGTATTAAATACTTTTGACATTTTCCTAATATATTAAATATAAAAAACTTAAGACATTTAATGCGGGTAATATAAAAGCAATGAAAACTTTATATATATATATATATATATATATATATATATTTAACGGTCATTTTCACTATAGGACATTAATTAAAAAATAAAAAGAAAAAATTATTTATTATGTAATCATAGGAGAATACAAAAAGATCATGTAATTCTAATAAAAATATTTATATTTTAAGTTTCTTAAATAATGTTCATAGGACATTAATTAATTTATATTTGATGTATTTTAAAAAAATCACAATGGTGAATTCTCTTGATTTTTTTTATTTGTAAACTCTAAAATTTGTTATTTCCATCTCAAAATAAGTGTTGTTGTAAATTATTTTACATAGAGAAAATATAATAAATAATAAATAGATAAAAGATCATAGTTATTTTATAAAACTAACCTTAGTATTAATATTACATTAAAAATTAAAATGACACTCCCGCTATACTCTTATATAAATATAATTAAATTTATACTGATTAAGAAGATTAGTTGACATTATTTAATTTTTCTAATTTCAGAAAAAAAAGTTGTTTTTTAAATATCTTTTTATTGGAACTTGTAATTATGAATGAAAATAAATCATTAAAAATAGAATTTGAATTAAATGAGATGATATTTTAGGAATAATAATATTAAATATAAAAAATTAATTAAATTATTTTATATTTAAGTGCAACATATAAGACCACTTTTTATTTATATATGAGTTGAGAGTAAATACTTATTAGAGATATTAATGAAAAATAATTAATATTTAAAAATTAAATATAACATTTATGTTAGAACAAATTTTTTTCTCAAATACAACATGTATTTTGGAACACAGGAAATATTTGTGACATTAATTTATAGGTTTAATTACTTTAATTTTTTACTCTTAAATAATCATTTTAATTTCTTAACCAATATAATTAGATTACTGAAAAGATCCACAATATTTCCTTCGTCCCTATTTATAAACATACTTTACTGAATTACGTTTATTAGAAAATAGTTAATTTAAATATTAACATTAATTTTGTCTTTAATTGTAATATTTTTTCAATTTTTTTCTTAACATAAATGAGAGTCCATTTATCTTTTTCAATCTTCACAAGAAAGAGAAAGTGATAATTTAAAATAATATTTAATTATAAATTAAAATAAATAAGAATATTTTAATAAAAAATAATTGATACACAATAAAAATGAAATAAAGTCTTATAATAAGAGAAAAAAAACTATTAGCTATATTTTACAAATATAGGAACAGAGAGTAATATATTCAATAAAAAGTCAGAGCATTTAGTATATGTAATAAAAAAAGCATTTAATGTAAACTTTTAAAAATTTCACAATAATGAATTTTATTGAATTTTTATATATAAAACTCCAATTTTTTATTTATTTATGAAAATAGTTTGTAACACTAATGTAGCCAACATCAGTTACTTGTTTTTGAATAAAGAAAAGATAAGCTTCTTATCATTATTTTCTTTTGTTTTAGATTAAAAAGAAAATACAGAATACATTTAAAAACGTCATTAATGACGAGGGAGAGAGGGTGCAGAAATTTTTGGTTTGGTCCGTTTGGATTTGAAAGTGGCAGTTTCGGTAATTTTGTTAGAAAAAGAGGGTTACACACTCACTGAGTTTGTGTAGAATTGAACTATCGTCGTTAACATTGCCATTTATATAAACACAACAGAACTCTCTGTCTCTCTCTACCCTCCCTGCATTGTTGATCCGCCGCCGAATCCTGTTTCCTCTAAGAGGTTCTCTTCTCTCTATCAATCCTCAACCTTCTCAGATCTCCCCAATTTATTTTGCTCTTATTTATTTTTTATTCAGCATGCACTCAGATTACATGTTTTGTTCTGTATTCGGATCTCAATTTCAATCCTCCATCGTGAATATGTTCTGTTGTTTTGATTTTCGGTGGTTCTGTTAATGCATGCACGCTTTCTGCCTGTGGATCTGTGAATGTGTAATGGATAAAAAGAAAAGAAATGTTTTGTTGTTTTGAATTTGAATCTCTGTGTGTATGTGTGTATCGCAGATTGTAAATGGCGTCATCAGCGAGTGGAGCGACGGGATGGTACAGAGGAAAGGTGAAAGCGGTTCCTTCGGGGGATTGCGTGGTCATCATGGCCATGCCTACCGGCAAGCCTGGTCCTTTGCCTGAAAAGTCCATCACGTTATCATCTCTAATGGCTCCTAGACTGGTAATTTTACTTGATTCATGGATATCTTGTTGTAACTATGAACTGAAATTGTTTTGAAATACTTCCGTATCGATTTTATGGTTATAATGTTTTCCGTGTTCTAATTTCGAAATTGAAAACTGCTTTTTGTGCTACTGCTGGGGTGTTTGCATTACGTTAAAGTTCTTTGTTTAAAAAATTTGCTAGGCGCGTAGAGGTGGTGTAGATGAGCCGTTTGCATGGGAAAGTAGAGAGTTTCTACGGAAGCTCTGCATTGGAAAGGTAGGCAAAATGATGTTTTTTTTCCCCGTTTTAGTTGCTCTTACTCTGGTAGTCTGCTTTTTTTTATTTTTTATATATAGATAAATAATTCTAAGTCTCTGACCTGGTATATGATTGGAACAGGAGGTGGCCTTCAGAGTTGATTACACCGTGCCATCGATAAATCGTGACTTTGGCACAGTTTTTATTGGGGATAAGAATGTTGCAATGCTGGTTGTTTCTGCAGGATGGGCAAAGGTTGATTGCCGTGTGTTTCTGTGTGGATGTGTGGTGTTTGAATTATTTCTGCATTGGTGAATTGTTATATTGTAGATTTGTTGTTGGTGCAGATAAGAGAGCAGGGGCAACAGAAGGGCGAGGCAAGTCCTTACCTAGCAGAATTGTTACGGTTGGAAGAACAAGCTAAACAAGAAGGCCTTGGTCGTTGGAGCAAGGTTCGTATATGAGTTTTTAGACAGTTAAAAACATAACAGGAAGTTTCAAAAACTGTCATTAGCGAACAATGTGTCTGTTAGTTAAAACGAACAAGGTTTCCGTTAGTTGGAATTTCAAAATTTACATGCAAACCCCTTGCTTACTGTCATTACTGAACAAGGCGTTCTTTAATTGTAAAGAACGACGTGTGCGTTACTTGCAACTTAAAAAATTACATGCAAACCCCTAGCCTTTTTTGGCATCTTTGCTGATGTAAAGTGTTTCCTTACCTACGTACGTTATCTAACTGTTGACTTAATTGCATGTTGCTGCATATTATGGAAATGAGGATTTTTCTGTTGCTTTACATATTAAGTTCAATGTTGTTAAATAACCCTAATTGCTCAGCTATAACGCTATAAAGTGGCGTTTTTTAACCCCTCCGCCATAGGCAATCTGTGAGGGGAGGCCTGCTATAGCAGCACCAAAAACAATGTCGTGAGGGGAGGCCCGCTATATTCTGCCATTGATTACACTGACTAGGTTTTAATTACAGAATAAGGTTATGCTTTGTCTCAGTGTCGTCCAATATATTATATAAGTTCATACACTTCCATTCAAAATGACCAAATGGGTTAATGCTGTAGTGTGACAGAAAATAGAAAAGCATAATTCCTATCCCTTCCTAACATAGTGAACATATTATATAATCTGTGATGAGTGAGCCATGTATGATTTTGTTGCTGATTGCAGATTCCTGGTGCTGCTGAGGCATCCATCAGAAATCTACCACCATCGGCCATTGGTGACTCCAGCAACTTTAATGCTAGGGCTTTATTAGATGCTAACAAGGGCAGGCCCATGGAAGGAATTGTTGAGCAGGTTCGCAATGGCAGTACCCTGCATGTCTATTTGCTCCCAGAGTTTCAGTTTGTCCAAGTTTTTGTTGCTGGAATTCAGGTATATATCATAAATGCTGTTTCTATCTCTACCCTTTTCTAAGCATGCAAATAATGGTTTTCCTTTAAATTAGGCCCCACAAATGGGAAGGAGAGCTGTACCAGAAAGTGTTGCTGAACCAGAGGTTACAGCTGATGGGACTAATGGAGATGTTACTGGGGAACCTCGAGCCCCACTAACATCTGCCCAAAGACTTGCAGCCTCCGCATCTGCATCTGCATCTGCATCTGCTGAAACTGCTGCCGATCCTTTTGCACCTGAAGCTAAATTCTTCACCGAGATTAGAGTATTGAATCGAGATGTGGGTAATCTGCTTCTGTAACTTATTTTGCTTGTTTCCTTTCTGCGTGTTTTGTAAATACCAAGTGGGCATGTAGGTTCGAATTGTCCTGGAAGGTGTTGATAAGTTCAACAATTTGATTGGATCAGTGTATTATCCTGATGGTGACTCAGCCAAAGACCTGGCATTGGAGCTTGTGGAAAGTGTAAGTGTTTCATTTGCGCAGTGGTATTTGGTTTAGTTTGTTTTAACAATATTCATGTTGGACTTCTAATATTTCCTGCAATAGTTTTCCACTTTTGCATGACTACATTGGCTTATGTGAGCAACAAAATTGTAGCCACTTGGAACTTAATTTGAGGGGGTGTCCATTGTTAGGATCTATGTGATTAACATATATGCGATGAACATGATACAGTATGTATTGAAGCTTCAAAAGAGTATTTTATTAACTATATACCAACTATGGATTTTGAAATGGAAAAATTGTGCTTACCATTTGTGCAGACTTATGGGTTCATAGTAACAAGTGTCCCATCAAAAGAAAGCATCAATACTGTTTGTATGGGTAGAATATTGTCTCCAAAGATTGGCTAATTTGTTCTTTGTATAATAAACTAAGATTTAGTAGAGTATATGTGCTTCATTAATTGTTAATTTTAGCTATTTTATTCTTGTTTATTTTAGTTTTAATGCAATAAGCCGATAACACTTGTACAATTTCTACTTTCTGACATTTTAGTTGGAGTCTCTGGTTTCTTAGCCAGTAGCTTTGATAATTGTGCTGAAGTGATATGTTTTAGTTTTCTGGAGGGAGATTTGAATGTTTTTCCTTGTCTCTACATCTGATGAGATATCACTTAAACTAGCCTGAAAATCTCTATCATTTTGATTTCTTCAATCATACAGGGTTTTGCTAAATATGTTGAATGGAGTGCAAATATGATGGAAGAAGAGGCAAAACGGAAGCTGAAGATTTCAGAGCTTCAGGCTAAGAAAAACAGGTTAAAGATTTGGACAAACTATGTACCGCCAGCAACAAATTCAAAGGCAATACATGACCAGAATTTTACAGGAAAGGTAAATTTTTCTCCAATAATTGGTTTTTCCCAAATTAAAAGGGATCTCATGGTGAATAATATCCCTGAGAATTTGGTTTTTAACCAAACCTAGTGACGTTGTGTTTTCCACATATATTGTAGACGTTATTGTATTAGTTTATCCCAAATGTTCAATCTTCATTCATTTTAAGTCTATTTTTTGGACTTATCTTTTTCCAGGTGGTTGAGGTTGTTAGTGGAGATTGCATCATTGTTGCTGATGATTCGATTCCGTATGGCAGTCCACTAGCAGAGCGGCGAATCAACCTTTCAAGTATTAGGTGTCCAAAAGTAGGCAATCCTCGTAGAGATGAAAAGCCAGCTCCATATGCTCGCGAAGCAAAGGAGTTCTTGAGAACACGCCTCATTGGTCGTCAAGTATGAAAATATAATAGAAATATGTAATGGCTCATATTGCTATCATTGGTGAATACAAGTTATATATTATAATTAATTGATTACACCTGTTTTCAGGTAAATGTTCAAATGGAGTATTCTAGAAAGGTTGCTCCAGCAGATGGATCTGCTGTTCCATCAGGAGCTCCTGAAGCTAGAGCAATGGATTTTGGATCAGTATTCCTACCCAGCACTGTCAAGGCTGATGGTGATGATGCTCCTTCATCTGTTCTTCCTGCTGGAAGTCAGCAAAATGGGGTGAATGTTGGGGAGTTGATAGTTAGCCGTGGTTTTGGAACTGTCGTTAGACACCGTGACTTTGAAGAGAGATCAAACTACTATGATGCTCTTCTTACTGCTGAATCACGTGCTATTTCTGGAAGAAAAGGGATACATTCTGCCAAGGATTCTCCAGCCATGCATATAACTGACTTGACCACAGTGAGAAAAATGTTAATTGTACTAAATTTAACTTTTACTCTGAAACATTCTTAATCTTTTCCCCACTTTTGATTCATTTTAGGCATCAGCAAAGAAAGCCAAAGATTTCTTGCCTTTCCTTCACCGAAGTAGAAAAATCCCTGCAGTTGTGGAATATGTCCTTAGTGGCCATCGTTTTAAATTGTTAATTCCAAAAGAAACTTGCAGTATTGCCTTTTCATTTTCTGGTGTCAGATGTCCTGGTCGTAATGAGTCATATTCTGACGAAGCCATCGCACTCATGAGGCGGAAAATAATGCAGAGAGATGTTGAGGTAATTAGGTTTCCTCTGTAAACTTAAATTCCTCCATGTTGTCAATTTTTTTCTTAATAAAATATATTTTTTAATTTTCAGATTGAGGTAGAGACGGTTGACAGAACTGGAACTTTCTTGGGTTCCTTATGGGAGTCAAGGACCAATATGGCAATTACACTGCTCGAAGGTGGTCTTGCAAAGCTGCAAACCTCCTTTGGCAGTGACAGAATTCCTGATTTTCATCTTCTGGAGCAAGCTGAACAATCTGCCAAGAAGCAAAAGCTGAAAGTAAGGAGGAGGTCCCAAATCATGCTTGACATTGCCACTGTTATTTTACTTTTACTGTTCTAAAGTGATTTATATTGCAGATTTGGGAGAACTATGTTGAAGGGGAGGAAGTATCTAATGGTGCACCCGTCGAGAACAAACAAGAAGAAGTGCTCAAGGTTCTTAATATACTGTTGTATTATAAATGGCCTTTCTTTTTGTATTAAAAAATGCTGAATGATTTTCCCCATTCTTAAATGTTCTTTAGGTGACAGTAACAGAAGTCTTGGGTGGAGGTAAATTCTATGTGCAGCCTGTTGGGGATCAAACGATAGCATCCATTCAGCAACAGCTTTCTTTTTTGAACCTTCAAGAAGCTCCTCTGCTTGGAGCTTTCAATCCTAAGAAGGGTGACACAGTCCTTTGTCTTTTTGGTGCTGATAAATCTTGGTACCGGGCAATGGTAAGTTCTTAATTTTAGTTCTGTACCATACTATTGATAAGACATTGTCATCCTATAGATGAAAAAATTGAAGAGAAATATCTCATCTGTAAGTCATGAAAACCTCTTCCATTAATAAACCTGTTGATACTTTTAATTGCATAATTAATGCCAGCTAGAATTTTAAACCCATAGTATTACTGTTGCTTGGTTTTATCTCATTAAGCAATATTTCATCTTGAACACGATCCTTTTAGACAATTCTTTTTCTTTGCCAGGATCTGAGACAAGACTTTATTTAGTCAGATATTTCCTTATATGTCCAGCACTTTGTGCACATGCTATTTGTCACCACATTTTGCAATTTTCAGTATAATGAATAGGGTTGATGAGATGCAAAATAGTTAGAGCGTCACTTGTACCACCTAGTCTGTTCAGTCAAACTTACTTCTTTATGAATTGGTATGGAATTGTTTAGGTAGTCAATGGACCTCGAGGACCTGTTGAATCTCCAAACGACAAGTTTGAAGTATTCTATATTGATTATGGAAATCAAGAAGAAGTACCTTACTCTCAGCTACGGCCTATTGATCCATCTGTATCTGCTGCTCCTGGTATTGCACAATTGTGCAGCCTTGCATATGTGAAGGTTCCAAACTTGGAAGAGGATTTTGGCCTAGAAGCAGCTGAATATTTGAGCGAACTCACTTTAAACAGTGGCAAAGAGTTTAGGGCCAAGGTCGAGGAGAGAGATACATCAGGAGGGAAAACGAAAGGGCAGGGTACTGGGACAGTTCTTGCGGTAACTCTAGTAGCCGTGGATTCGGAGATCAGTGTTAATGCTGCCATGCTACAGGTTTTAATTGCTACTCACCCCTTTGCTTGAATTGCTTTCAAAGGCATATACTTTGATATAACATTCAATGATACCTAATAAACAAGCTTCTCTGATTTTGTTTCCCTTGTGAAAATTTCCAGGAAGGACTTGCTAGGCTAGAAAAAAGGAATAGGTGGGACAGAAAAGAAAGACAACAGGCCCTTGACAATTTGGTTCCGTTCGAGGGCGAAGCTCGAACCAGTAGGCGCGGAATGTGGCAGTATGGAGATATCCAGTCTGATGATGAGGACACTGCTCCTCCTGCTAGAAAAGCTGGTGGTAGAAAGTGAGTTTATTTTAAGAGGGGAGATAAGTTATAAAATAGATATTTTCAAAGAAAATGAGCAAGTTATAGGCATGAACATTTTAATTCAAGGTAGAGTAAAAAAATGCCATTATGTAATCCTTAGTAAGTTTTATTTTGTTTTAAATTTTGTTGGTAGGCTGAGACAATTTTTTTTAACTTATTTTATAATAAAAGGTGCATATGGCAGGTGTTTCATATCTCGGGAGAGCAGAGGTATTATTTTATAGAAGTAATAATTTATCTCAGTTGAGGTTTTATGGGATCTTTTTAGAACAGCTTGAATTCAATGTCGGGATAAATTTTTTACGTAATCATTTTAATGTCTGGCTACGGCATGAAGAGTATGTATAGCAAAACTCTTCATTGATGTAGGAATGTTGATGGCATGATAGTGTAAAGGGATAAATATGTTTTTTGGTTTTTAACAATATTACAATTTTTGTTTTAATTTTCATAAAATATATTTTTAGTTTTTACATTTAATTAATTTTAAAATGTTGCGGATTAAGCCAATAGATGGATTAAATGATTTTGAAAAACATTTTTTCTCCCCTTCAATTTTAATTTTCAAAATTTAAAACTGATTTTTTAAAAATGTAATATTTAATGTTATTAATGTAACTCATTGTAACTTTTAATTAACATATTAATTATTTATCAAATATTATAAAATATTCATGAATTTCTTAGAATATTGATAAACATTTTACTTTCAATGATTATTTTACGCTACCGTCTATTTTATGAGCCAAAAATTGATCTAATGCTTCAGTTTAACATTTGCTTTGTGCAAAACTTGTTAAAGAAAACATTTTGCACATGGCTTTATGTATATATCAAAGGAGCAATGGACTATCGCTCAGGACGATGAAGGTATTAGATATAGGCATATGGCCACAAGTTTTAGAGGCAGTTAACAAATTATTAAAAGGAGCAAAAAATTCACGAACAACTTGCATTAGTAAAATATATTTTTATAGTTGATTGGTGGAATACTGTCTTAAAAAGTGATGAACACGCCACGACTTAGCTTAATAGTGGGAAAAAAAATATTGCAGTAAGTTAATGTAGGCCATTGCAAGAAACCAAGATGTCCACTCACATCATGTTCACTAATATGACATTAAGCAAACAAGGTTTGAGGTGGAAGATGTATGTATTTAACCTGCTCACACAAAATGGAGGTTGGACAATGATTTTGTTATACCATTATTACAATCATATCACACGTTAATTCCATATATGTTGTTTTTAACATTGATTTTTGGAGATATGTTAAGCCCTGTGTATTCTTTACAATGTCAATGCTTACTCTGTAAACTGGTGGCCAATTGCTAATGAGGATGTAACACGCCTAATAATATGGAGATAGTAACCATTTTGAAAACAATAATAAAATTAGACCGGGTATTTTGAAAGATATACTAAGTTCTTTAGATTTTTACGAATGAAAATCTTTGCATCTAATAGAATCTAAAAATATAAAAAATGTTTCAGAGAATTAAATCCAGTTAAATAATAAAGTGTATGAAGAAGGTTGACCAAAGAAGGTGCACATAAGGAATGATATGGAATGGTTATGCCAACAAGTCAACATCAACTGGATTAATGTCCTTGTGTCCTCGTTAGGCTCAAGATGAAGTGTTAGGTTCAGAATCCTATGATATTAAACCTATTTTTAAGTGTTCTGAATGAATGCTACTATATGATTCTTTCGGAGCAGTATGATTATAAGAACAAAATTTCAAAAAGATGATAAGGAGTGAGCACATTAATTATGAATGCTGCTCACCGTATATTGCTCAAAAGCTTAACTGGATGTAATTAGAAGCTTAGCAGTTGCTGAAATGATTGACGAATGGCTACAAAAAAGTTTCCAAGAAAATAAAAGCCTATCCAAAGAAATTGGATTTGAGTAATGATCAAGAAACTAATTTCTAGTGAAGCACGCGAAATCAAGAACTGCAGTACTCAACAAGATGATGATCAAAATCCTTCACAAGAAACATGATATGTAATTTAACAACTGGACTCAGAAGATTGCTTGAGACAATACCATAAAGTTGTTTGACTCTACTTAGAAGAATGCTAAACTTTGATCACAAGGCTACCTGTCAACAATCGGAAGGTTAACACAAGATCTTCGAAACATCTTATACATCAAGTTTTTCATCATTTAAAAAAAAAAAGTTTTCTCAGACTGTCCAGGCTGATATTCTTGAAGTTCAAGCTTTGACACACTCATGGATTGGCATTAAAAGGTTGATCAATAATATCTTCAAAAGCTTCTAAATGAATAGTGCATTATTGATAGAAAAAAGCTTCACAATTGTATCAAACTTGATATGCTTTTTGATTTTTGAGCTAAACACCACCTAGTTATGATACAAGACATGGCATAATGTATTTTCGGGGAGGTGGAGAGAAGTAGCAAAAAAATGGAGGGGATAGTGATTTTTTTTTTTCTGACTATGGTATTGGTGCAAAGTAGTGATTAATCTTCGTCAAGGACAATGACTGTAAGCGCACTTAAAATGGGTATTCTTCTGTCAACACGATTTATTTCATATTCAAAAATTAACAAATATTCAAACTCTGAACTACTTGATTAAGAAATATAAGCAGTTGCCACTTATGTCAACTGATGTTGGTATATGCATAGAAGTGATCCCTATACTAAACTATTTTCGTGATCCCTACACTACATAATTTCAAATGTTGACACATTATTCTCTACCAAACTAGCTATTGGAGCATGTCTTTTTCAATTTCGAAATGATCCAGTCTGGTAATACTGTGAAGCTTTCTTCTATCATAAAATACAATTTAAAATATCAATCAATCATTTTTTATAAAAATTTGATATTTGATAGAATAATATATATAATTCCCTAATGTTTTTGGTGTTTTTTCTCTCCCAATCTAACACAGTTGTGAAGTTTTTTTCTATCAACAATGCACTAGTTGTATTTTGTTTTGCTGTTTCTTCTCTCCCAATCTAGCTAGCAAGTGGTGCTAGTGTTGGTTTAAGAGAGCTTGTATCTTGAGCCTGTAGAGGTTGTCGCAAAAATAATAGTTAAGCCTGCATATGGGAGAATAATATTGGGGTAGCCTAAATTGGAATATTTAAGTTAATAAGTAAACGGGTAAAACGTTATTTTCCCAAATTTAAATGCACTTGAAAGGATTTTATAAAGTAAATTCATAAATAGCATTTCCGAAAAAATTTTAGTGACGTACGGATTCTGCCTGATTGCAGTCAAGATTCACACAGCGGAAACAGCGTATATTTCCCACGTATTCTTAATTTTGGATCACGTAACGCATGTGTACTCAAACCAGGGTGAAGTTCAAGTTTAAAGATGGAAATGTAACATAGTGAGTTGATTTCTGTGTTACATTACTAGAAAAATAAAGAAAAATAATTGTGATTGCACAGCCTCAATTAGTTTTAAGTCTCCAAGGTGACCAGCACGACACAAAATATCTGATCTACACTCCCTATGCAATATCATCTTTCAAAAGGTGGAGGAGAAAAATCACAACAACCTGCTACTACAGAATTGGCCTAATGCCCAAACTAAGCTCAAAATTTATGTGCGGTAGTGTTCTTTAATGGCCGCCCCTGTTTTAAGTTTCAATCATTTCTTCAATTATCTCTCCTTGTTGGCCTCCGACGTGCAGGGGCAGATGATTCCTCCTCCTCTTTGTTTTCCTCATTCTCACCACTACCTTGGCTAGTTGCAGTTTCTGCGGGTTCTACGTTTGTCTTCTCCACCCTTGTCTGCACAACAACACACATGGGGTTTCAGAGATCAACATACTAAGAATGAGCAAAAAGTTCTGGGGAAAATAAAATTGTTTCACTACTTACGGGCTTCTTCTTCCCACCAAATATGAGCCTCAAGAAAACTGACACGATGACAACCACAACGGCTACAACAATTCCAACAGTGAGATTTGGTTGCTCTTGACCCTTCTCAATGACATCCTGCAGAGATGGATAGAATTCAAGTCACATATTACAGCAAAGATACTATTCCGACAGAAGATACATTTGGTTTTGTTACTCACGTATATTTTAAGCTTGTAGGCACTCAGGAAGGGAATGTCTGCGATCTTGTATAACAGGTCAAATACCTTCTTCTGCAAGGACAAAATGAAAATTTTGGCATAAGAGGAGTAAAATAAGAGAATTGAAAGTGGGAGAGTTAAAAGTAGGAGAAAATGACAACCTGGAAGCCAGCAAGACCACTTGATCCAGCTTCCGAATCTTCTTCCTTCTGTTTTTCTTTCTCAACGGTAAACTTGGGCTTCCATGTAGTCTCCCGGTAGGACTCGGCAATTTTATCATCTTTAGCTATCAAGATGTTGTCAAACAATATGCCATCTTGCATTGTCCAAATCTCAATACCAATAGCAGCAATAGACTCAAAATCAGGTTTTTTAAGTTCAAAGTAGTCAGGGTTTGGAATGTCCCGAGGCTTCCAAATACCCTTATAAGCAGGATTTTCAATAAGTGGGGCATGCCATTTTCCTTTATAAGCTGGATTCCTCTTCATTGGCCTCTTCCACTCACCACAACCGGGGGCTGCTTCACATTTTGGGTTCTCAATCTTTGGGGCTTCCCATTCACCATCCTCCTCATCATCCCAATCTTCTGGTTTTGTTGCTTCTGGATCATCTATCTCCTCGGGTTCATCGTCTAACCATCCTTCAGGTTTCTCAGCTTCTTCATCAACAATTTCCAAGGGTGCATTCTCATCCCAGTCATCTGGCTTTACTGCACTTGGGTCTGGAATTTTCTCTCTCTCATCCCAGTCCTCAGGTTTCTTATCATCAGGATCTGAGATTGTCTTGGGAGGGATAAGAGGGGGTTCAAAATCATCAGCAGATAAGAAATTTACCTTCTTCTTCTGTTCCCCATCAATCAAAATTTGCAACTCATTGTCAGGCTTCAGAATAGCCGTGTACACATGAGACAATTTGTCAGACGGGACAGAAGGGGGATTCTTAAGATGGTGTTCAACATACTCCCCACTCTTGGGATTCTTATGCTTGAAAATGAAGTGTACTTTGTTTGTGGCACCACACTTGTCAGGACCAAACATGATAGAATATGGAGATTCATTATCAAATTCCTTGGATTTCCATCCAGCCTCCTGTGGTCGGAGATATTTTAGATATGCACCACCACACTCAAGGCCATTCTGAAGCCGAGTTTCAAACTGAAGAACAACTGATTCATCCTTGAGACCCACGGCCTCATCAAGTTCTTTTACTATAGCATATTTCCTTGCTTTCTCACTGACAAGAAGCCCATAATCATCATGTCCCTCACTCTTGGCATGTTTCCAGACACCTAGACTCAAAATGACATATCAAATATTATATCAGATTCAGCAACAAGCTATCATCATCACTGCAATAGCAGAAAATTAAAAACTAAAATATCTATCTACATGAAGTAAAAGATTTGATTATCATACATGCACAGACTTAAATATTAATTAAATATGGCTACTGTTAACAAGTACCTTGAGGGCTTGTTAAGGAATCAGTAGAGTATTTAATATTATAGCCTTCACTTTTCATTTAACACTTCCATTTATGAATTCTTAACAAGTGTAATAAGGGCTTTCTTGAGCGCACACTTGCACTTGCAAATGGACATACAAAGTAGAGGAAAAGGGACAAATATTGATCATTAAATCTTACCACGAATGATAAGAATAGTAGAACACAAAAATCATGTCAGTTGTCACATTTTTAATGTTCATGTGACTCTTAAGTAGCTTTTAATTATTAACCATTATAGTTGTATGACCAATATATGTTCCTCTCAATAGATACGTCCCATCCGACAAGGTGTCATGAGCATTAATACAATGGGAGTTAAATTACACAATATTATTAACAAGCCAACGAGCATTTTCCTCATTACATGCTTTTAATTACTTGAAGAAACAGACATTGAATAAATTTTCTGTTTTCAATACAATAAACGTTCTTTTAATTAGAGTTGAATTTTTGTTCTCAACTAGTGCCCTCATTAGTCATTTCATAAGGATAAAAGCTAACCAACACTCTAAAGGCACTTGTTAAGAAAGTAGAAAAAAGTATTTATTGGTAAAAATTAAAATCATGATATCAAAACATTAACTTAAGTAATTGAAAGAATTTAACTCCTATTATTGCTGCTCGGCACTCGATAGCAGACCCTTATGATTATTGCTTCAACTACCAAAACCACCCCTTCTACTATACTTTTCAGGATTCGTTTAGCACGTCTAGAATCTTTAGATCTAGAAAGATTATCATCCAATTTTCGTCCAATTAATAGATTTGGATTTCGGAGTTATTCGTGACATGTGAGTAGTGTGATTAAAAATTGACTTGAAGTGCGTAAGAAATTCTCTTGAAACCAAAAATATCAAACAAATAACGTAAAAACAACGTAACAAAAAAAATAGTATAATGATCACAAGATAAACAATTCGAATCACACATAAAGAACCGAGGTTTGTTTTAATTACCACTGTACTCATCTTTCTGAGACACAACCCAACGGTCTTCAAAATCCTCGTCGAACGACTCGTAGAAGATCTAAACCAAATCCACACACAACAATCCGTCAATTACGATAACACCAAAACGGAGATTCAATCATCCAACGCACGCAACACACAAAATTGAAACGAACGAAAAGGAGAAAATGAATTACCGCATCATCATCGGCGTCATCGGAAGCGCGGAGAAGCTGAAACGAAGAGGCGGAAATCAAGAGGAGCAGCGCAAAGATACGCAGAGAGATTCGCTTTGGTTTTGCCATGTTTCACTGTAAAGGTGAAACCCTAATCCTGAAACGGAAGAGAATTTTGCAATCTCTAGTTTTAATTTTAAATCTCAGTGGTGTTCGAAGACGAGGGCACTTATAGATCTTCGTTACTCTTGCTTCGTGCTGTTTCAACCAATGATTTTATGCACCACGTGACAGCACCCAATAATATATTGCCACGTTGTTCTTTAGCATCGCACCCCCTGCCTCTCCCAGCTCCACCGTTTCAAAGGAAACCTTGTAATATTCATTTTCTTTTTTGAAAAATTACTTTTTTGGGGTTAGGGGTAATAGTTTTGACGGGAAGAAAAATATAAAAAGGTAATACTAAAATAATAAATAATACAGAAATTAATGTCAGAGAGAAATATAAAGATAAAAAAGCTTGTAAAATAAATATAATTATTAGAGTGTGAAAATTTTAATTAGTTTTTGCATTTAGTTTTTCATTCTTGAAATTATGTGTGTAATTTCAACGAAAAAACATTGGATGTAATTTTATTTATACATTTTAGATATAAGTTTAATTTAAAAAATTATCCAACTTTTTAACACATAATTAAATTAACTATTTTGAGAGAAATTTAAATTTTATTTTTTACAAAAATAATCAAAATGTTATGTAAAAATATCAAGAAGTTACATGCTATTTAATGTAATTACTAAGTTTTTCTTTTAATTGTAATGGTACTTTTTAGTTAAAATAAATAATATATAGAAGTTAAAATTACAATTACATATTTAATAAAAATCATTATTTATATTCTATTTTGTTACATATGATTAAATTGAAAATATTATATTTTTAGAATTAAGAACATCATATATCAACATAACTGGTATCCGATAAATATTTTATATTAATGTTATAGTGATAAAAAAAATTATGTAAATAGATTAGGAAGTAAATTATTTGTCTCTCTCTTGTGAGATATTTAAATACTTTAAAATATATATTCACTTTTCCTAAAAGATGAATATGAGATGCATCAAAATTCTTTTAAATATGAGTTACAGTTAAAAAGAGAAGTTTTATCATTTATAATAATTATATTTGATTTTAATAAAATTATTTTTTATTGAAAATACGTGTGATTTCCGGAAAGAAAAATCCTTTGAATATAAATAAACTTCTTAATAGTGATGAATGATTATAAACATATTTCTTAATAATAAATCATCAATTTTATAAGATTGAATTGACTAAAAAATGAAATTAATCATTTCATATTGATAGTATTTTTCTTTTTCATATTTGTTTTAATATCACTAAAAACTGATTTTAAACATTCTGGTATTCAAAAGTATTTTTTAAAGAAATAATGAATTAAGCTTTAAATATCTTTATTGCCATATTGTGAAATTTTCTAAAATCTTTATTTCATCTTCTAAATCACAAAATTGATAATAGAGGTTAAAAACTAATTGTTAATCACGTTAAGAATCAGCCATGAGAGAAAAAATAAACTTTATAAAGTTCATTTACATTAAAATAAACTGATGATATTTTGAAAGAGAAACATTTTATATTTCAAAATAAGGAGGGGTGTAATTAAGAATAAAAACAAACCAAGACTTTACTTAAACATGTCTTTCTTTCTTCTAGCTGTATTTTCTTTCACACTGATTGAAAAAAAAAAAAACAGATTTGTCATATTTTAAAAAATTAAAAATAAATTTGACAATTAAGTTACATGGTATAATTTTTTTAACATGAAATAATGAGCTAATTGAAACATGCATTAGATTTTTGTTTGATTGGTATATCCTAATTAAATAGATGTTTTTAAATTTTATAGAATAGTTTATGAAAAACAGTTAATTTTCAAAAGGGATTGAACTTTGATGTAATGATGAAATTGTTGCTTTAAGATTTGAAGGTCCAGGAGGTCAAATTTTGAAAACATTTTATTTGCTTGCCAAAGAAGGATGTTACACTCATCTTTCTCTAATTTTATGATTAACTCGTGCATTATGGTTCTTTAATCATTTTTTTTTCAAAATAATATTATTCGCAAATGTGTGCCAACTTGATTAAATTTCTCACGGATTAACTTTGATCAAACATCATCTAAGTGGCTATGTAAACATCATCTATGTATGTGCCACAAAATTGGAAATTTTTTTAAAAAATTAAGCTAATGATAGAATAAGTGTTAGATTGGGTGTCATTAGCATTTCTCAATTCTTAATATTGTTAAGAGGAAAGGTTTTATACCTTATGTACGGTTGAGATTGGGATGAAAGAGGTTTTGGTTTACCGGACTAGAACAAAATTTATTACTAATAACAGAGCATCCATATAACTCAATATAAAAAAATAATTAAAAAAAGAGTGAATTGTTACTTTGCACCTCAAATGTGTGGTCTATTCTCATCCTTGAAAGTATTAAAATGATATTAAATCTTTGAAAAGTAGAATTTGTCGGTGACTTTAATTTTATCATTAAATTTTTTCCATTAAAGTTAACATTTGTACCTACAAAATACACTATCTATTTATGTGACAATTGATGATGTAGTGCATATGTGACAATTGACATTATATTTGACGATGCACACATGCATCACATGATTTGATATAGTGTATAGTGTATAAATAATATGTAGATTATGCATCAACTGTCATGTAAATAAATAGACACAAAACGTTAACTTTAACAAAATAAATTTAATGTCAAAATAAAATTGATAAATAAATTCCACTCTCATGAACCTAAATGACATTTTACTACTTTTACATATCTCAATTGACAATAAATTATACTTTCCAGGATCAAAGTGATAATTTAATATATAAAAATGATGACAAAATCATTAGTAGAAAAATCAGTATTGAATAATCCACATCAATTAGTGATGTTGGCAAAGGCAAGCTTATAACTAGGACCAACGTTTCGCTTACATAGAGCTGAGTTAGACTTCAAATCGAATTCAAGATTTAGTTTCAGCGGCTAATTATTTAACAACAATAAACTAATTGCCAGTATCCCTATATTTAAACCAATTTTTTTACGACTAATAAGAAGAACATACACCTTGGTCAATTAGAGACATGTAATGCAATGGCGAATTATGCTGACATAACACAAAAAATCGAAAACAGTACTAACTAATAGAAATCGAATACCTCCACGCCAGAAATGAAGGAAATAGCGATACCCCTGGACAAAAATCCTGCAGAAAGAAAATACTTCTTTCATTGGATATTTAGAGGCCCCCAATTAAGCATCTAAGGTGGAAGCGTAAGCCGAAGAATCAACCATAAACACTAGTACTCGTAAGCCCAAGAATCAACCATAAACACTACCAGTACTAGAGAGTAGCTTATTAAAATATCTTCCTTTCTGCGCTCTAACTCAAAATAAAATTCTGAATTCACCTTTACTTTACTTCTACAAAGCTTTTTTGGTTCTACATAAATTCTGGAAACTAAATATCTTTCGAACCCTCAACCCTCAAGAGCTTCTTACGAAAGATCTTAACAGAGTCCTATCTGTAGCAATGAGTATTGAGGGAGAGAGTTCAGAAGACGTTGAATTTCCAAAGTTGTTGTATTAGAGCTGCGGCATACAGAGAAACAAATTTAAGCAGTGTGGTCCAAAAGCAGAGTACTTCAGGGCTAAGTATTCCATGCATTTGGTATTAGCAAAATTTGGAAGTAACTTGCACTTTCATAATCAAACCTTCTTTGAAAGCTCCGCGTCAACTAGAAGAAAAACCCTCGTGGACATCCAACATTAACTCGATCAATTTCTTGTGCTGTCCCTCCCTCGATTAAGCATATCTTATGTGGTCCCGTTAATTGGAAATGTACGCCATATATTAGAGTAGGAACCTATATAACATATAGTTTTCATTTTTAACTTTGCACGCTAATAAATTATTTTCTAACCAAAGTGTAGCAGGATATTATAGCTAGGGTGAAGCTGCCCACCCACACTGATACTAATGTATATATTTATTATTTCATATTTTAAAAATTTATTTAAAACGGTCCACAAACAAAACTAACTTCGCGCACTGCTGCTGGGTAGCCAAACTCACTTCCTCACCGTGTGTGTGTCTATATATACACATACACACATATTTAATGTTTAATTGAAGTTAAACCTAAATTTATAGTTGCCTTAAATATGTTTCCGTGTTTTCCCATTTTAATATAAAGGGACAAAAATTTAAAAAAAAAACCTAACTTTCCAAAGCAGAAAGAGCACATTTAAGTCTTATTTAATAAGTCTTGATAGTTTTAGAAAAGTCTCGATAGTTTTAGAAGGTGAAGTCTTTGATAAAAATTCCAAATATTTATAAATCCAACGGAGACAAGTATGATATTGCACTGTTTTTAGCATCCCATCCCATCCCGTGGAAATTCTAGCACTAGTTTTCGGACGTAAACATCAAAGCTTGTGAGGTTAGTGTTTCAGGATGAAATAGAAGGGGCGAATTGGGGAGCAAACGATTGATACCGTAGAGCATGTGGAGACAGACCGTTCCGCCCCCCAGTGTTGTCGTGATTTAATTAATCGTGCAATTCGGCTTGATGAAAGTGTAAATAACTATACGGAAGAGTTTTTGATACCTGTCTTCTGAAAAGACTTTTGATAATTCCCTTGATTTTGCTAATTGTAAAAATACCCGCACAGAGGCCTCGCATGAAATTTTCACATTAGAGCAGTTTTGACTTACTAACGCAAAACTGAGATATTAAAAGGCAGAACACAAGTCACATAGATAGAAGAGACAGACAGACACACACAGTTCTATTTACAACCTGAATTTTTATTTATTTTTCCAGTGTAACAAAAGCAAAAACTAGTGCTGGCGTCCTTACAGGATGAATCTGTATAGGCCCTTCCCTCCTATTCATTCAAAGTGGGAGAGTAATTATCTAGTCACACGTGCGAGGGATCGACCCCAACGGACTTGAGGGTCTCGACACGAGGGGTATAAGCATAAGCATCTCTGTGAATGGGACTAGGGATTTGGTGGTGATCAGGGTAGCTACGCTCTTGCACGTGTGCCACCTTCCGGAAGAAGGATTTCTTCATGAACTTCTCAGACTCCTCCGCCACGTGGTCGGGTTCCACCACTTCAGGGAGGGTCTCCCTCCTCTGCTTCTTTACGCGCACCGTCGGGGAATTCCTCAGTTGCTGCCACGCAGTGTGGAGACCAAGCCCTGTGGACAGACCTATCATCCCAATCGCCACGTAAACTGGCACAAAGTCCCGTTTGGCTGACTTCCCATGTTGTTGGTTGTGTCGGTGGTAAACGTGTCCGTAATCAGCCGCAGGTGCATACGCTTTCATCTTTGTTGCTGTTGAGGTTGCGTACGCGGCGTTACCTCCAAAACCGTTTCTTAACAGTGCTAACCAATTACCACTCTACACCACATGTTGAACGTCAAGTAAGGATTAGAAAAGAAAAAACACGGAGGAACGAGGAAAATTTAGAAAATCGTACCATTGGCCTGAAAACCATGACTGCTGACAGAATTGAACCAAAGCAAAGCAAAAATTAGTATCTGGATAGTTAGCAGTTGATGCTGCGAAATGAGAAATTAGTTTGTGTTCGTTGCTTGATGCTGTCGGTGTCCCTGTTTTTTGTTTCTAGTATCACATACGCTTATATATATAGTTTGATGGATCGGATATGATTCCGTTGGAGCTTGTACAGAAAGCGAAGTTAGTCTGTGAAAAGAAAGAAGGTTCGAGAGCCACGTAGCAGAATGTGGAAGCTAAAGGCCACTTGTCACTTTTCATGGTTGACACCATAGCCCTAGAAGCCTCCGGAAGTGCCACGCACTGTTTGTAGTCAGGACTCAGGAGTAGCAAATGGATAAGAGAAAATTATTTATACATTAAATGTGTAACACATTCTAACTTAATAAATTGATATTGAATAAATAGTTAAATTATTTATTTAATCATAGTGAATTAGTGTTAAAATGTAAAAATGAATTGGAATTAGTTTTAAAAATAAAATTATTTCTGAATACTGTAGTCTGTAGGTAATTTTATGGTGAACGTAGATGACTCGGGAAACTTTGTCCCACCTCTCAAAACATGATGCCATTTTGGTTTCGCCTTCTACGAATGCCTGAATCCCAACCAAAAAAAAAATATCACTGCAAAATACCTTGCCTCTATTTTGTTTTCAACTTTTAATGATTTTGTTGTGACTACAATTAATAGCTCCAAATTCCTAATTGTTGGACATCCAAGGCGAACATAGTTTTCAGTTTTCAAGATCATCAAGCGCCGTTAGGAATAACTAGGAATCTAGGAGAAATTGGATATTTTACTGGGTTGCTTCGATGTTGGAAAGGTCTTTACTCATGAAACTTTCGCAAAAGTGAAAGGGAGCGGCCATCAATGTATTTGACAACGAGAAGATCCCGAGGGTGGCTTAAGCATGAGATCCAATTAAAATTTTATTGAATGGAAATTCAAAACTCTTCGTTATTTGTTGAATAGAGAAGGGTGAAGATTTTGGTTTCAAAATTTATTGCTTGGTAAGAATGGTAATCTCAGTTCTAGGAATTCATCCAAAAAAAACAAAATTCTCAGTTCTAAAAGGAATAAAGCTCCAATTTGCTGAATGGCAAGTTAAAGATCTTGGTTATTTGTTAAATGAAATTGGTTGCAAAAACCAGCGAGTTTGAATGCGAGAGGATGAAGCAAGTAATTTGGACAAGGTTTGATAATGTAATTTTTTGCCTTCCAAATACCAAAATAACGGTGCGTGAAAGGGGGTGAAAGAAAGTTACTCCAATCATGCATCTAGCATGACAATTCATGTTAATTTTAATTCACTTAAGAAATGCAGAGACTAATTCAATGGACGGTATGTATTCCGAGATCTCTTTATCTTCGAAGAGTAGATATAATTGACCTAATATCTTCAGAGAACTATTTTACTCTACTGAATAAGTGATACATTTCTGGTGATTCATTGTCATGAACCAAAAGGTGGCCTACATTGCCCCCAATATCAATGCTCTCGAGCTGGTTGAAGAGCCAAAACACTTGAAGTGTAAAGATCTAATTACACACAAGAACATTTTATAATCAATTGTTAATAATAAACCATTCGCGAAAAAAAATGTAAAATAACAATTATTCACAATTAAGCCTATCCAATTAATCTATACACCTTACTCCCTCCCCATAATCTATGATTAGCATCTTGCTAGGTATCGTCATTCAGTCTAGTCAAACTACGACCAGTAATCTTCTTGGCCCTCTCGCTAGCACTCAACAATCTCCTAACCTTGAATAAATCATCCCATTGCTCCGTGTGAGCATAAATATTAGCCATAACGGAATACACTCCACCATCTTAAGGCTTTATCTCCATCACTTGCTGCGCTGCTTTCTTCGCAACCTCAACATTCCCATGAATCCTACACCCTCCAAGCAACCCTCCCCACGCAAACACATCGCCCCCACTCGGCATCCCTTTGACCATCTCCACCCCTTCCTCAATCAACCCAGCCCTCGCCAACATATCAGCCATGCACCCATAATGCTTCGCCTCCCGTTTAACTCCATAAACATTTTTCATCTCATCAAAGATCTTCCGCGCTTCGCGAACTAAACCCGCATGGCTACACATCACCAACACCCCCAACAAGGTCACCCCATCAGGCTTAACTCCCTCAGCAACCATTCTAGAGAAATACTCCAACACCATCGAGCCCATCCATCAAGGCATTGTAGGAGATGACATCTCTGTGGGAGCTTTCGTAGAACAGTTTGTGGGCATCGTTGACGCGGTGGTGGATAGAGTAGACACGAATGAGTTGGAAGAGATGGTGGTGATGGTGATGGTGATGGTGTGGGCGTGGATTTGGTGGAGTTGGGAGATGGATTTGCATTGGTTTATTAGTTGCAAATGCAAGGTGCTTGGACGCATACGCATTGAGTGATGCAATTTGTGTTGGAGACTCGTAGGTTTGTTTGCTGGAAGGAGCAAAGAAAAAAACAAGAGCCAAAAAGCGTGAACGGCAGGATTCGAACCTGCGCGGGCAGAGCCCACATGATTTCTAGTCATGCCCGATAACCACTCCGGCACGTCCACCGTCATACACGTGCTGCAACCATAATATGTTTCTATCTTAATTAGTAATGGAATGCCTTCTCGAAAAAACAGAGAAAATGTTTGATAGACAACTAATGTGTTACCTAACACCTAAAAAGAGTATAAAAAAGAAAAAAAAATTATAGATATAATAGATTTTATGATATGATAAACGAAAAAAGATGTTTTAATGAAATGTTTTAAATAAAAAGTAATTTATATATCATTACTTTGGATTTAGAAAATTGTCACTAACATCCTCTAATAATTAATTTTTCCCCTTGATAGCAAAAAACTATATATGCAAAGGATAAAGTAGAAACATGATGACTAAGGAATGTTATTTTTTATTCTCTCTGATCCTTCTTAATAAAAACAAAAATACATTGAAACTTATTTTTTTTATAAATAAGGACTAAAGGTAGTTTTCTAAATTTTTTCCTCAAAAATTATACTCATTCATCTCATTTTCATTCCATTTTTCTTTCTATTCATCTCTTTTTTTTAATCACATCGCCCCATATGATTTATTAATTCCTCTCTTTATCTTTTTCTGTTCTTCCTATTTCTCTTATTTTCATCCTATCCATCCCATTTTGAAATGTACATATATCATTACTCTCTTTTTCTCCCATTTATACCATACCAAACCGAACGCACTCTAATAGCCCATAAAGTTATCGGTTGGGGACCTTAAGGGAGAAATTTGGGCAAAACATGTGTTTGGTTTCTTGGTTATGGTAAATCCACACTGGTTGATGAGGTTGCTAATATTTGCTACAAATGTTACGTATGACAGATACCGTGTCTGAATGAGCTTCCTAATTATTCGCTACCTGAGGAAAAATTTAGGCATAACCTGTCATCAAAGATAGGATGTTCATAGGTCATCAATAGTGCCCGTGGTATCCACTAATAAGCGAATTTGGATTCATACCTCATTGTTAATTACTATAAAACTACAAATAAGAAAGCTGTGCTGATGACAGACATCACGAAGCTGATGGCATGTGCTAGGTAAAGAGTAATAACATTTTGTGTATGTGGATAAAACAAGCAATGCCTAGTCATTTCTTTGAGGGACTTCCTAAAAGCTTTTCTTAATTTGCGATGATAACCAAGGCTCACTCAGAAAAACTAAGTCGAGGCTCAAGGCTCGAACCAACCAAAGTGTGCTTTGCCAAGGAGACAAAGAAGTGACCACTTGACCTAATTAGGGTAACTATTTTATTACGAGGGGTTCCAATAATTGCTATTTGTCTCCGTACGGAATAAAAATATATAAGAAAAAAGTAGAGCATTGGCTTTCTTTAATTATAGTGTTCCGTTTATGAGAAACAGAATGTACCCAGCAAGGTTTGCTGGGA
>CM023959.1:30009000-30167477 GCA_013407115.1 Glycine latifolia | reverse complement strand
GAACCTGCCAACAGGAAAGGATGGGTCTCCTTCCGAGGTCGTAATGACCGAGGTCACGCTGACCGTCGGCTTTTTTCTTTATTCGCCGAATCATTCAAGGGCTTTAAAAACAAGTTTTTTAAAGTCATTGCTGATCCAGGCCATCACTCCTTTTTCCTTCACAACTGTGATCCATTTAGCTGGAAATTCCCTCCTTATTGGTCTTCTGTCCATTATGATTTTCCTCCTTCTTATTACCGAACCGACGAAGCCCAGATGTCGGATTCTGATTTATCTTCTGCGGCTCGTATAATGTCTCTTAAAGAGTCAAAGAAACTCCCTTCGATAACTTATTATATCCAACGTGGTTAGTTTGGATTTCCTTTGAATATTATATGAACAATTATCATCTCTTGTCTAACCTTGCTTATAAACGTGTTTTGTAGCTGTTGAAATGGACCCTGCTCCCATCAGGAGGCCTGACCACCTCGTAGCCTTTCATTCACGTAAGAAACGGAAGGTTACAGGGGGGAAAGATAAAGCCAAGTCAGCCAAGGTTGATGTTCCCGAGGTGACGGCTACCTTGGATGCTCCTGCTCCAACTCTTCCTGCACCCGAGGTGTCGGTCGTTGATCTTGAAACATCTCCGGTCAATGTGGTTCCTGAAGCCTCTGCTGTCGAGGTATCGGAACCTCAGACTGCCGATGTTTCTATTCCACTTCCCAATGTTGCAGAGGAACTTGTTGAGATGGCACCCCAAACTCTTTGGGACAAGGGTGTCACGCAAGAATTCTTTAAGGTTGCCCGGGCACCGAGAAGATATTCCGAACTGATTCCTTTCAATGCGGCGGAGATGAAGGAATTAAGTATGATCGAATTAGCATCTCTGAAGAGTGGTACCTTGGTTGAGAGTTTGTTTACTTTGAACAAAAAGGCTTGTCGAGTGAATGCTGACCTTGAAGCTTCTCGGAAGGACAATTTACAACTTCAACAAAAGCTTGACAAAGCTAATATGAAGACAGCTGCCTTGGAGGCTTCGGTCAAGGAATTAGAAATTCTTCGAACCGATTTGGAAGCCTCCCGAACTGCTGCAAAGGAAGCTCAAGAGTCTTTGGCCAAGGTGACCTCTGATCTTGAGTCCTCACGAGCTGAGTTCAAGGCTTTTCAAGCTGAAGCTGAATCCTGCCGAGTGAAGTTTGAGCTTTCTTGTCATGAAAAAGTCGAAACTGCTCTCGTTCGGTGTAATAAATTAATTGCTCTTGAAGCCAAGAAGGCCAGAGAGTTGGATGAAGCACTGGACGAGCTTATCTTTGTTAGGTCACAATTACGTCAGTCCACTGAGGCTTCTTTTAATAATGCCTTGGAACAAATTCGTTTCCTGAACCCCGGTCTTAATTTGAACACCTCAGGTATGCATTTTAAATCTTATGTTGGCGGTGACAAACTATTGACTATCTCGGATAGTGAAGAAGAGCCGAGCACGACCAACTTACCTGACGAGGATGCTAACCAGGGTGATTCTTGAAGGGCCAGAATGCCGGTTTTCTTTGTAACACTTGGAACAATTTTTAATTTCTGCTTTTGATTTCTGTTTCTTCCTTTCATACTCTGAAACAATTTATTTGATAGATCGCATCTCGGTTTCATTATTTTTAAGATGTCATCGCCTGATTTGTTTAACCGAATATTACTTTGGCTCCAACGGCCAAGTGTTTTACTCGAAACGTTAGTTCGAATGTTGTTTTTGGAACCGAGTTCCTGTTCTAGCAACTGTGATGTATTTCGTAATAATTTGAGGATATAATTCTTTCGATGTACTCGATGATTTATCCGTAATTAAATACGCCGGTTTGATCAAGACCGAATTAATACATAATAGCGGCTAGGCTCTCAAAATTGTGCACAATGTATATCCTTAATAGGATTTTATCTATTCTTAGAAGATTATTAAAATTCGTGGTATCAATGGAAAATTTATACCGGGTTTATATTCCTCAGCTTATTTAACCAATGAGAAACTCGTGAATACATGAAAAATTCGTGGTGTCAATGGAAAGTTTATGCCGGGTTCATATTCCTCGGCTTACATAACCAATGAGAAACACTTGAATATATTGAACTTCGTAGTATCAATGGAAAATTTATGCCAAGATTGTATTCCTCGGCTTATTTAACCAATGAGAAATTTATGAACATAAAAATCACGATTTACGTGAAAATAATACTTTCGGCTTGCTGCCGGGAGATGGAATAAGAAGAAAAACTTCCACGATCTCGGCTAATTGCCGGGGGATATGTGGGCTTTAGCTGTAGTATCTCTTTAGTTTGTCGGCATTCCATGTGCGTTTGACTTCCTTGCCTTCCAAAGTTTCTAAGACATAGGCTCCTTGCCCCAAGTTTTGGGTGACCCGATATGGTCCTTCCCAATTGGGTGCTAACTTCCCTTCTCGGGCATTTTTGTTGCCGATGTCCGCACGTCGTAGTACGAGATCATCCTTCTCAAAGGATCTTGGTTTCACCCTTTTATTAAATTTTTGAGCCGAGATGTTCTTCGTGTGTAGATCTCGGCGATGTGCTGCAATCCGGACTTCTTCTATCATGTCTAGCTCGGCAGCTAGTGCCTTATTGTTGTCTGTACGTGACTTTTGCCTCCTCCAAGATGGTTGACCGATTTCCACGGGTATCATGGCTTCGCAACCATAAGTCATCCTGAATGGAGTCTCCCGGGTAGATGTTTGAGCCGTGGTTCTGTATGCCCACAGAACATAATAAAGCTGCTCAACCCAATTCGGGCCAGCCTCTTGCATTCGTTTCTTCAATCCGTCCAAAACGACTTTGTTCGCTGCTTCCGCCTGACCGTTGGACTGCGGGTGCTCTACTGATGCAAAGTGGTGTTTTATGTGGAATCCAGCCATCATTTCTTGGAATTTTTTATCTGTGAATTGCGTTCCGTTATCAGTGACTATTTCTGCCGGGATTCCAAATCTTGCTATGATACTGCATTCAACGAACTTTTGGACACGAGCCGAGGTGATGGTAGCCAGAGGCTCGGCCTCAATCCATTTGGTAAAGTAATCCACAGCTACTATTAGCCATTTCATTTGGCCTTCCGTTGCTTTGAATGGTCCTAAGAGGTCCATCCCCCATTTGAAGAAAGGCCATGGTGCCGTGATTAATTTTAGCTCGGATGGAGGAATCCATAATATTCGCGCATGTTTTTGACATGTGTCACATTTCTTTACATGCTCTGCAGCGTCCGCTTGCATCGTCGGCCAAAAGTATCCGGCACGGAGGGCTTTTAATGCCAAAGCCTTTGCTCCCATATGCTGGCCATTAATACCTTCGTGTATCTCGGTAAGTACATACTCAGTTTGGTCAGAGCTTAGGCATAATAGTAACGGGGTGTGAAGGCCTCGTCGATATAGCTCGCCATCAATAATTGTATACATTGAAGCATCTCGGGTTAGCCTTTTGGATTCTATTTTGTCATCCGGTACTATCCCTTGTTCCAAGTAATTTATGATCGGACTCTGCCAATCGTCGGCCATTAAGATCACCATAATGCAGGCAGGTTGTGCGAGTTCTTGTTGGATAACTGTTCTATGACTGCCTGTTCCTTTCGTACTTGCTAGCTTCGATAATATGTCGGCTCGCGTATTTTCTTCTCTCGGAATATGGGCTATGGTGAATTCATCAAATTCGACTATTATTTCTTTAACTTTAGCGAGATATTTTGCTAACAGAGGGCCCTTGGTTTGATACCGACCTTCGATTTGTGATGAGACCAACTGTGAATCGGTAAAGACATTTACCTTTAGCGCTCCCTGTTCTCTGGCCTGGTTTAACCCGGCGATCAATGCTTCATACTCTGCTTGATTGTTAGACGTCGGAAAATTGAGCTGTAGTGATTGCTCGAGTGATATTCCCTCGGGATTTTCAACAATGATCCCGGCTCCACTTCCTTTAGAATTAGATGACCCATCAACATACACTTTCCACGCATTATTTGTTGACTGGGTGGAAAATGCCGGGGTTAATTCTACTATGAAGTCGGCCAAAGCTTGAGACTTGATTGCATTGCGAGCTTCATATTTGATGTCGAACTCGGATAACTGAATGGCCCAATTCATCATCCTTCCGGCTAGGTCCGGCTTATGTAGTACCTGTCGGATAGGCTGATTTGTTCTTACCACTATGGTGTGGCTTTGGAAATATGGACGAAGTCTCTTAGCCGTGATGAGTAGAGCGAAAGCCACTTTTTCAAGCTTCTGATAACGCAGCTCCGAGTTCTTGAGGGCTCGGCTTACAAAATATATTGGCAACTGACATTTATCCACTTCTCGGACCAGAACTGCGCTTATGGCTTCTTCCCCTACTGCAAGGTACAGGATAAGAGTTTCTCCATGCTCCGGCTTCGAGAGAACTGGGGGTGATGCCAGACATTTCTTTATTTCTTGAAACGCCTCTTCACATGATTGATTCCATCCAATCTTGGCATCCTTTTTTAATAACTTAAAGAATGGTAGGGCCTTTTCTGCGGCTTTTGGGAGGAACTGTGTCAAGGTCGCCATCCTTCCTGTTAATTGTTGGATTTCCCGTTTATCAGTAGGGAATTGCATGTCGAGTACGGCTTTGCATTTATCCGGGTTTGCCTCTATTCCTCGGTGTGTTAACATGAACCCTAAGAATTTCCCGGCTTTCACCCCAAAAGCACATTTCAGGGGATTCAAACGGATATTGTGCTGCCTTAGCTTGCAGAATGTTTCCTCCAGATCTTGGATGTGGTCTCCTTCACTTGTTTTGACAATCATGTCGTCGATATACACTTCAATATTGCGTCCGAGTTGGTCAGTGAAGACTCTGTTCATCATTCGTTGATAAGTAGCTCCTGCATTCTTCAATCCGAATGGCATTACCTCATAATAGTAATTTGCTTCAGTACCTCGGAACGCTGTCTTTTCTCGATCTCCCGGGTACATCGGTATCTGATTATATCCGGAGTAGGCATCCATGAAAGATAACGACTGAAATCTGGCGGAATTATCTACTAGCTGGTCGATGCTTGGCATTGGATAAGAATCCTTTGGACAGAACTTGTTCAAATCTGTGTAATCAACACAAACTCGCCATTTCCCATTGGACTTCTTCACCATAACCACATTAGAGAGCCAAGTGGTGTATTGTATTTCTTTTCTGAACCCGGCCTCTACCAATTCCTTGATGTGTTTCTCTAATGCCTGTTTCCTCTCCGGGCCGAGCTTCCTGTTTTTCTGTGCTACTGGTTTGGAGTCAGGGTACATGGCTAGTTTATGACAGCAGAATGTGGGATCAATTCCAGGAATTTCTGATGCTTTCCAAGCGAACACGTCCCGGTTTTCTGTAAGGCATTGAATTAGCTTGCTCTTGGTTTCTGAATTATTCTATGCACCTATTTTCGTAATTTTCTCTGAGGATCCTCCGATCTGAACATCTTCCAATTCATCTACTGGTTCCGGTCGCCATTCTTCAACTTCTCGCATGTCCAATTCCACAAGATTGACCGACTTACGGGATGCCGATCTCTCCATCTTTTGATCTGAGGGATCTCCGTGCCGAATCTGAGGCGGAGAAGATGGGCCTCCTTCGATTTCTCGAATTGTATTGAAGTAGCATTGTCTGGACTCCTTCTGGTCACCACAAATGGTGATAACTCGGCCAAGATGTCCAATCATCTTCATCTTCTGGTGCTTGGTGGACATCAATATATCCCATTTATGAAGTGTCGGTCTACCTAATATGATGTTGTATGGTGAACTGAACTCACCTACCGTAAATGTGACTCGGCCAGTTCGGAATCCTTCTTTTGTTCCCAACGTGAGTTGGAGATCAATTGCGCCTTTTAGACCGGTGCCTCCTCCATTAAAACCGATTAACATAGTCTGACACGGTTTTAAATCGTCTTCACTCAGATTCATCTTTTTAAATGCACTTAAGTTGAGAATGTCGGTCGAGCTGCCATTATCGACAAATATTCTCTTCACTCGGAAATTTGCAACGGTTCCGGTTATAACAAGACCGTCGTCGTGTCCGGGCATTACGCCTCTCATATCATCCTCTGTGAAATAGATTAGCGGTGGTGCAGATTTCTTGCTTTCTTTGAATTTGGGTTGATCTCTTATTGACATAACTTCTTTAAGATATTTTTTTCGCTGACTGGCGGTGTCGCCTCCACCTCCCATTCCTCCCGAGATCACGTTACATTCGAACTCGGGTTCTGAGAATTCATCTTTCTTTGTTTTCTTTTCATCTCGGTCTTTATTCTCCTGCTGGCTCTTCCTTTTCCCTTGATGTCCTTGAGTCCGGATGACATATTGCCGAAGTTTACCTTCACGAATGAATTGTTCTATCGCGTCCCGGAGTTCTCGGCACTGGTCAATCGTATGACCCGGCCCATTGTGGAAATCACAATATCGGGAATAGTCTAACCCTTCCTTTCTTATTATCGGCCGAGGGCGTTCTACTTTCCTCATTTCTGTGAATGCAACTTCCTTCCATATCTGAGCTCGTGGAGCGTTTAATGGAGCGTATTTGTCAAATTTCCACTTGAACTTTTTGGACCTGACATTTGAGTCCTGAAAGTTTCTCGAGGTCGGTTAGCGGGAAAGTTTGGAGGTTGTCGATTAGATTGTGTATTCTCATGATGTCGGTTCCTCGGCGACGTAGGTTTCTTATGCCCCCTCGGGGCCGAATTAGCTATCTCCATCTGTTCCAATTCCAAATACTTTTCGGAACGAATCATAAATTCATTTAAAGTCTTCACCGGATCTTTATAAATGGATTTGGCGAGACGGGATGATCCATTGAGCCCGGCTGAGATGAGGTGCACGTGGACCTTTTCTTCCAAACCCCGTACCTGCAGAGCGGCTTCTTTAAATCGGTCCAAATAGCTCTGCAACGTTTATCCATGTTGCTGGCGTATTTTTCCCAATATGAACTCAGACTTGGGCTGCTTCTTGCTTGTTGCAAAATTCAACAAGAACCTTTGTCCGAACTCTTCAAAATTTCGGATAGACTGCGGCGGCAGTGTATGAAACCAAGCTTGGGCGGCTCCAGTCAAGGTAGTAGCAAAAATCCAAGAAATTACGGGTTCGTCAATACCTCGGACACACATTTGCATATCGAATTCGTCTATATGCACCCGAGGATCTTGGCTTCCATCGTACTTGGATAAAAAGGAACTGTCGAAGTCCTCCGAAAAGTGGGCTTCTACTATTTCGTCGATGAATGGACTATTATTCTGATAACCTCGGCGGTATTTCCTCTGATATGTCTCTTCTTGTTTGGGCCGACGTATAATTTCCCTTGCTGACCTATCAACGATGGCGTGTTCTGGAATTCGGGCTGACGGAGCAAGCCGAGGTCCTTCCTTGCGTGAATGGTGCCTGACCCGTTCGGATTGACTTGCTATTTCCCTATTACTAGCCTCAGCTGCGGGTACCGAGTTGTTGGTTTCATGCCTTTCTGCTGAATTGGTTGGTTCGTGGTGCGTTGTCGTTGGTCGCTCAATATTAGAACCCGGTCGTTTGGACGAGTTCTGAGTATCCTCTTGTCGTTGAAGCTCATAACGTTTCTCCAAATTCTCTAGCCGAGATAGAATAGCATTCAGAGCGTTGTGGATAAAACACTGGTTGGTGTCTCGTTCTACCTCGGCCGTTGGTGGTGGAGTCCGAGCTGGTGGCATTGCTGGAGAGGAAGCGGTGTGGGATGCCGCATCTTCTGCTACCACATTTTCCAAATTCGCGTTTCGGGGTAGTGGTGTGTCATGCCCAGCGATCTGATGACTTCTGGTGTTGACCATTGTGAATTGGTGGGATTCGAAATTTATCATTCCCCACAGACGACGCCACTGTTCCGTTTATGAGAAACAGAATGTACCCAGCAGGGTTTGCTGGGATTTGCTATGGGATCAAACTCTCCCTCTCTGAAGATGCCTATGAAGATGAAGTACCCCCAGGAAGATGATCACTGCTGGAAATAACACAAGTGGTGTGCTGTGTGTGCAGTGTGAATGGAAAATAGAGAGTCAGAATTGTTGTGTACCTTTTACCATGAATGAAGCTGTATTTATAAGATGATACCTGGATCCTGGATAGATATTGTTGAGGCCCATTATCTTTTGTAAAGATATTCAGATTATCTAATATATGAACAACATTGGTTATAATTATATCTTCTGTTTTATCTTCTATCTTTTGGTGGTTGCAGAGTTTAAATATTTGAATGGGCCTATCCGTAACATCTAGCATGTTAAGAGAATTTGATTTTTAATTATGCATATGAAAAAAATAATTATTTCAATTATTTAATACTCCAATCTGATTTGTACATAATTATCTCTGACAAAGACATATATGGTTTATACCAAAAGAGAAAAAATTATAATAAAACCCTAAACAAAACGAATTGGAACCATCTTTGGCCTTCTCATGAAGAAATTTATCAAAATCAAAATTGTTGTTTGTTTTGGGATGTTTGGTAAGATAATTTTTTTTATTTCTCTGAAAATCATAGGTAAAAAAAATTAATTTTGCTGAAATACATTTTAGAAAAATAACATTAACTTTTTTGATAAATAACATTTCCTTGAAAATGTTTTTAATTAGTTTATTACAATGAAATTTTTTTCATGAAAAAAATGAATATTTTATTTTTTCGAATTTTATTTTTTATTATAATAAAAATATCATATTATTCTTTATTAAATTACATAATGTAATAAATAATTAAAATAAACATAATTTTCTGAAGAAACAAAAAATATCTCCTTCCAAAGGTGGAATGCGAGGTTGTATATTTATTTACCGCTGACTGTGAAATAGCCTCTGATAAGCGAAGCATAAATTGGACACCTCAGTCACAGTGACAGCAAATTGCTTATCTTCTTTTCTTTTGCTTCCCCTCCATTAGCAATAGCAATGACCTCAGCAACAGAAGCCATTAATAATTTGTTGTTCATATTCCTCTTTCTTCAACAATATTCCTTATTAATAATGGCGGCGGATTATTCAGTTCCCGTTCCAGCTGATTGGCCGCAACAGTTCCACTCGGTTCTGTTCATAAACCGAAGCGGCGATCTCCAGAAAACGGACTTGTGGTACGACTGGCCTAACGGTCGCAACTTCAACATCATTCAACACCAGTTGGGTGTTCTCAAATACGACCTCGAATGGGACAATGGAACCTCCTTTTACTACACCCTCGAACCCTTCGACAAAACCTGCAAAATCGTCCATTTCGAGGTTGGCATTCTCCGCCCCAACTGGCTCCACGGCGCCAACTACCTCGGTCAGGAGCATGTCGACAATTTCCTCTGCAATGTCTGGGAGAAAGTTGACTTCATTTCGTACTACGAGGATGTCCTCACTCGAAGACCCGTCAAGTGGATCTTCTCCACCACCGGTTAGTCAATTACTACAGTATATACTACCATTCACAATTATTCTCTTGTTTACTACTCCTTCCCTCCCAAAAGATTCATGTTTAAGGTTTTTTCACATATTTTAAAAAAAATAGGTACCAGTGTTTTAAGAGAATTACTACAGTATTATTTCAACTAGGAATTTCCGGTACTTTCAATTTCATTATTTATTTCAGCTGATCATAATAGGCCCACAAATTCTTTCACAACATAATCCATCTTTTTCAGGTTTATTGGTTTTGTAATGAAAAGTATAGGTTTTGTTACCTTCCCCACTATCTCTCCATTAGGTAGGATTTTTTTTCCAAGCGCTTATTTGTTGAGGAGAAACTAAGAAACTTAGAATAAAAATTCGGATTCAGTCCAATTAAGCTTCCTTTCTATGAATCCGGAATGCATTATTAAGTGTTTCAAGGCAACCGGATTATTAAATATCTTATTGAAAAGTGAAAATGTAAGTCAATTTGAGAGTTTTTTCGAAGGCTAAAAAGTGCAGTCATTTTGAGAAATGTAGCATTCATATTGTTGTGGTGGGTGCAGGGATGGTTGCTCATGTGATGACATTTGAGGTTGGTGCGGTGCTTGAGGATCAACAGTGGCAGGCTCCTGTCTACTGTTTTGGTGACGCTGAGACACAGAACAAAACAAGTACCTCCCTTTTACATTCACAAGATGCTTTTCCTGGTGGATCTTCTCATGGGATGTTAATGAGACAGATACCTCATTCTGCATATGCTAAGTAATTCTCAGAATGGAGTGTTCACTTTATGTTTTACCATATATATAATATCTTGAAATAATTAAGAGCATCTTAAATTATTTTTTAGATTAACTTTTATACTTTTCTGTTAACTTTATTTTATAGTTTACTTCTTTATTTAGTTAGAACTTGGAAGTATGATTTATTATTAATATAATTATATAAATCAAGGTTAGCATTTCAATGATTTTATATTGTGTGGGTGTCACACATCTAACACATGTTATCAGACCAAATCAATTTTAGATATCCATCAGTACCTATTCCCTTATCAAAGTCAAAGTACCTTCCTGAATGAAATGTTTCTTCTGTCCATTATATTGAGTTTATTGAATTTGCTTACCACCACCAAACTCGGGTGTTTTTATTTGCTCCCAGTTTCCCATCTATGACTTTTTTCTTCTTAAGATTTTAGTCTCAAGCATGTCTTGTTGCAGCTTCTTTGTTCCATTTTAATCTATCTTTTTGCAAATTGGTTCCGATTCCAACTTGTTTTTCCATCTCTCTCAATCTTTGGTTCCAGTCTTCCAGAGACAATTTGGCCCTCCTAGTCCTAGATGTGTAGACAGTGTAGTTTGGCCCTTCTTAAATTCACATTCATCTTTGAATGAAGGAGATGAATACCTTTAAATGGCTCCTGGAAATGTGAGGCAATTAATATCTACTAACTCACATTTATGAATGGAGTTATACCACACTATATAAAGGAAATGCTTGTGAAAAGAAGAGATATCACCTTAAGTTGAAAGGAAGTGATGTGAAGAGAACAATTTCAATAAAGAAGAAATGTGTGGAGGTCTCTTATGAGAGTCTTTATCCTTCTGCTACCTTTCATTTCGACATTGTTGAAAAATATATAAATGTTTCTTATCACGTTAATGGCAACAAAGTAAATAAATATATTATTCTCTCTATGGCTACATTGCATGGATCCTTCACCCGCCTGGGTTGATAAACGTGACTATTCTTCTCTCTCAAAATAATTGTACAATTTATTGTATGGCCAGTTTGGATGCTTACAACAGAATGAACAAAAGAAAAGGGAAAGAACCGGAACACTGCAAACGAACACTCATTCAGCCTAGTATTGGCTGTTCAGATAGAAATATAATCCTGCAAGCACTGCAATTCCCACGACAATTGCAATAGGAAGTGCCTTCCTGTGGAAATTTTATTTCATAATGTTAACGCCAAAATAATGCTGATATAATAATGCCTTGGCAGGCATAGAAACAGAAAGATTTATTTATGGCTCACCCAATTGCTTCATCTCTCTGTAGTTCTGCTTTTCGTGCCTTTCTAACAGCTGTGTCATTGTCATTTTTGGTGACAGCCGGTGCATAGGGCCTAAATCTTCGCTTTGGAGCACCACAAACTGCAAAACACTTTATTTATGGCAACGATAATGCACTTTACCAACTTCTTTCAACTCTCTGTTTCTACCAAGTTCTAACAAGAGCTGCCTGACCATTAACCATTCCAAAACCACATTTTTCTATCTTATCATAACTGTGTTCGGGTGAGTATTTACCAAATAAATTTACAAGTAATATGATTTACTATATTTAAATGTTTTATTCTGAAAGCAAGTTAACAATAAAATTAAATTACTGCAACTTAAAATCAATTTAGACTAAAATATATGAACATTTATTTACCTAAACTCGCGATAGCCATTATTTCAAAGAATCCAAACACACTGTTAACGTTACAATTTACAAGAGCCTGACTCATTGGGGAACCAAGAGACCAACCTTGAGCCTCCAATTGAAAAACAAGATAGAAATGAACATATCCATCCATACCATACATGCTGTGTGTGTATATGGCCAATGTACCATCAATCTCTCTGAGTTTAATTTATATAGGCTATCTTATAATATTTATTTTATCATCATATCATATTAAAGAATAGAATGACATATGACATAGTAAAAAGGCCAATTTATATAAGACGTTTATGGTAATCTATAAATTAAACTCTTTATCTTTTTTGAAGTAATTTACAAAACTCATGAATGAAGAATAAATATGAGCAGGATAAAATGGTATTTTGCGACAGGCAACTAAGAAGAGGAAATTACCAGGGCAGAAGTAGTTATCAGGCAACTTCTCAAAGGGAGTTCTGTCTTTGTAAATATACCTGCAGCATAGCATCAATTAACAATAAATAACATTAGGAAAAGCATAAGACAAGTTAATTGAATAATTGATAGTATCAATTATGAAAAAAAGAAAAGAAGGGTAACCCACTAACCCGCAATCGCGACAGATATAGGCCTGTTTGGAAGCGACACGCATGGAAATCCTGGGTGGAGCTGAAGTAAGATGGTAGTGATTGGGATGAAGATAGAGATTGAGAGAACCAGAGAAGAAGGATGACTTTAGAGCAAAAGGGTTCATCAAGGGTCGTCTCAGGCAAGCATTACCATTGACGGTGTGAAGGCTAGGTGCCTGCAGGGCCATTCTTTTTTGTTTTGTTCGCTAAACACTCTGTTCAGGATCACACAGGAAGAAGATAAGAGAATGGTTCTGGAAAATTGTGGAAAAAAGGGAAGGGTGGATGTGCAAACGTGTCCCAAACCGACGTGGAAAGCGTGGCATTCGCAACTACACCACACACCCATCTACTTTCTCGCTCTTGTTTTATCCTCTCTGCCCAATTGGACAATGTCTTCAATTTTTTTATATATTTGTTTTTCGTGTGAACCAGGATATCTTTTAATAGATATTGAAATTTTTTTAAAATATTAATTTTTTTAAATAAATATTTGTTTATATACGCCAAACAAATCAAATACCAAACTCATAACTACATGTTTAAAAAATAAATTATTTATATCACAACATAACTAACAAGGTTATATATATAAACGATTGATTATGTTAGTTTTCATGTTACAACTTCCGTTAAACGGGTTTTGAAGTTTTTCTATGCACCAGACGTGAGAGCAAGAAATTGAAATTTTTGGTTCAACAAAAAACTAACGTGTTCTCATACATGCTCAGAATTATTGTAAGCCGTAAAGCTAAGTATTTTACACATCTACTAGCTGCATATTACAAAGTCAACAATGCATTTTGAGTAAACAATAATTTTTTACCACATTTTTTCGTAGCTCATTTTCCTGTAAATTTAATTTAAATGGACAGATTGTGTAAAAATAATAATTTACACTATTGTGTATTTTTTAAATGTCATATTTATAAGATTTATAATTAATTAATAATTTTTTACTGCAATTAATTAATAATTTAATAACAACAATACACAAAAATTAAAATTTTATTTATTTATCACACAATTCATTTTATTATCTAAGGCTCACATTGTGTCAGTATCAATGTACATGTACTAATAAAGAAGATGAAGGAGCTACTTGAACAAACAAATAGGTGGTATATTTGAAAATTGCAAAACTATTTTTTTAATTTCCTTTTTAAAAAAATTTATGTTACACAATTACTCTTTTTTTATTTCCTTTTTACATTTTAAGTTTAATCCAACTAGTAGTCCATAATATTATTTTAGTTACACGCCAAAGTTTTAAGCTTATACAGCACCAATTTCATGCTGCATATGCAACCAATGTCACTGACAAAAAAGTGCCAAATATTTGTGCCTTAGACTTGTACTAGTTAACCTGAAATCACGGTTTATAAGCTGACGAAATCCCTAAGTAGCCTTCTTTTGCATGCATTCAAGCACATTGTCAAAGCTTTTTGTGAAAGAATCCAGCATCTCATGTTTCATTTGTGATCCAACGGAACTCCAATCAATCCCCAACTTCTCAATTGCATTGTAAATGTCTTGAGCCTCTGATACTTTTGCATCAAGAGTTCTTGAAAGAATACCATGGTCCATGAATGCATGAAGAGCTTAGCCTAGTAAGGTTGAAATCTATAGAGGCACCAAATGAAGACAATGTTATTTCAGCAACCTAATAAGTAATAATGAATGATCTTAACTTCAAGCTTTTGCACATCAACATATATTAATCTATATTAGCTCACATGGCAATCCAATCAAGGTAAAATAAGGAAACTGATATAACTTACTGTATCTGGTCCAATAAGAGAATATTAACATAAAATGTGTCAGGGTAAGATGGATTTTTCACATTTGTTGAGGCCCACATCAACTGCTTCTTGGCACCTCTCTTCTCCAAGCGTTCCCATCTTGGACCAGAGAACTTTTTCTGGTAAACTTGGTAAGCTAAGACTGCTTGAGAAACCGCACCCTATAAGAATTGTTATAACATATTCAGACAAAAATAAGACACCCCAAAGAGAAAAGTAGTTAACTATCTTGGACAAACTTTGGAAAACAGCAAATAAAGTGAAAATAAAAAGACATTTTTATAATTAAAAGTGAAAACAAAAAATAAAAATAGGAGTCGTTTTCTCAAACAAAATGGCCTTAAAGTTCAAAACAAAAATGCTTCACATTACCTTCCCTTTGAGATCAAGAGCCTCAGTAGTACCAATTTGGTCAAGTTTCTTGTCAAGTGTAGCATCCACTCTACTGATGTAAAAAACTGCTGCACTTGTAACCTTAGAGAGATCAGTCTAGCCACAAGCCTCAAGGCCATCCAAGTAAGCATCAATCTCTGCTTCATATTAGGGAGGCATGAGCATATTGCTATTGCAGCCTGTAAGGATCAAAATTTGTGACATCAAAATGCACATAAGAAACTTACAGTGGCATTTAACTTATCCTTAGAGAAATGACCTCCTTCATGGAAGAGATGGATTCATCAGTGTCACGTCACAACATCACAGACTGTGTTATAGGTATAAAACAAAGCTACATTGCAGAACTCAGACCCGATGAAATTCCAAAACAAATGTCTCTGACCCAATGCAAAACATTGTTTAATTCAACCATTCTGATAAAAGAGTGATTTAAATATATACGATCAACAAATTACACATTACCGAAGTGAATGTATTTAATTTACATATTACCATACTAGAAATTATAGGTGAAGAGACCTAACGTGTCTTCTAATCTAACCTGGTCTGAAGTTGATTTGGACATATCACATATTTAGATTTTTAAAAATAAAATCCATAATATTCTAAAAACAGGTTCATTTTATGCCTCGGGCCGTTCCAACCTCATCCAAAGAATCCGAATCCTCAACATGATAATTGTCTTATAATTTCCCCATACTGAGTTCGATCCCAATAAAAAACAAAAAGACCATGATCCAATGTTATTTTCAAAAGTTTAATTTTTTAAATAAATATATATTATTAATATTTTTATTTAATAAATAATATTTTTTAATATAGTATTATATTTATAATAATATTATTTATTTTAAAACATATATCATAAATATAACTTAACTTAAGTGTTATTGTTCTTTCATTACGATTTAATTATATACAATATTAAGATTGATATTTTATACTAATGGGTAAACCGGTTGACCTAATTTTATTCTAAATTTATCGGGTCTTGATTGGGACCTGTTCAGATTCAAGAAACTAACCTAACAAATTTCTTCTGGGTCAGATAAGATCCCAACACATCCCACGCTTACCACTACTACAAAGTGATTAAGTAAATACTATAATTGCTTTAATTTTATTTATAGTCCATACTCCATAATATTATTTTAGTTACACGCCAAAGTTCTAAGCTTCGACCACATGCATCAGTTGCATGCTTCATATGAAACCAGTGTCGCAGAAAAAAATAAGTTCCGAATATTTTTGGCTTTGAGTTGTACTAGTTAACCTGAAAGCACGGTTTATATGCTGATGAAATCGCTAAGCTTAGCCTTCTTTTGCATGCATTCAAGCACATTGTCAAAGCTTTTTGTGAAAGAATCCAGCACCTCATGTTCCAGTTGTGATCCAACAGAACTCCAATCAATCCCCAACTTCTCAATTGCATTGTAAATGTCTTGAGCCTCTGATACGTTTGCATCAAGAGTTCTTGAAAGAATACCATGGTCCATGAATGCTTGAAGAGCTTGTACTGGTAAGGTTGAAATCTAGAGGCACCAAATAAACGCAAGGTTATTTCAGCAACCTAATAATGAATGATCTCAACTTTAAGCTTTTGTACACCAACATTAATCTATATTAGCCCACATGGTCATCCAGTCAAGGTAAAAAAATAAGGAAACTGATATAACTTACTGTATCTGGTCCAATAAGAGAATTAACATAAAATGTGTCAGGGTAAGATGGATTTTTCACATTTGTTGAAGCCCACATCAACCTCTGCTTCTTGGCACCTCTAATCTCCAAGCGTTCCCATCTTGGACCAGAAAATTTTTTCTGGTAAAGTCGGTATGCTAAGACTGCTTGAGCAACCGCACCCTATAAGAATTCATATAATATTTTAGGCAAATGTTAACCGGTGCCCTTAGGGGCATTGGTTAGGAAAACTAAAAGGAGAAAGGTTTTAAAGGCAAAATGCTTCACATTACCTTTCCTTTGAGATCAAGAGCCTCAGTGGTACCAATTTGCTCAAGTTTCTTGTCAAGTGTAACATCCACTCTACTGATGTAGAATGCTGCTGCACTTGAAACCTTAGAGAGATCAGTCAAGCCACAAGCCTCAAGGCCATCCAAGTAAGCATCAATCACTGCTTCATATTTAGGGAGGCAGAATATGAGCTGTTCAAATACACAAACTATGAGCCTATTGCTGTTACAGCCAATAAGGATCAAAAAAATTTACATCAGAATAGACATAAGAAACTTACAGTGGCATTTACACTTATCCCCAGAGAAATGACCTCCTTCATGGAAGAGATGGATTCATCAGTGGCAGGAATTTTAATGTAAACACATGGACTTCCAACCATATTATGAAGCCATTTTGCTGCCTCAATTGTCCCCTTGGTGTCATTTGCTAGCTTTGGGGAAACTGCAAGAGATACATGTCCATCTTCCCCATCTGTTTCATTGTAAATTGGCTCCAGGAGTTTGCAAGTATCCTGTATGTCCTTCACAACCAATTCCCAATAAGCACTTTCTATGTCTTTCCCTGCCCCTACCAATTCCCTGCTTGGTTGCAAATCAAATAAATAATATATTATACCCAAAAAGAAATACTACTAAGCAATAGTTGCATATTCCGGATATGAAAGTAAACTGCAGATCTTATTTTTACTAATTGAGATCCAACAAATTGTTCCTTTGAAGAAGAAAAAAAAATACACTATGTCATCGCATATTAAAGTGTCCGATCCACAAATCCTACAAACAAGTCAATGAGAATGAATTTATCTTTTTCACCACTCACAACTCACAATTTGCCCCAAGAACAAATAACAGAATAACACTTATTTAATTTCATTGACTGAAAAATTTGCTTCCCCTCTTATAATTTATCTTTTCCCATTAAGTGAATTCAGCTACATGGATGAAACACCAAAAATCATGTTATATTATATGTCATTTAGATATAAATAATTAAATTCTACCTCTAATTCTTTTTATAAGAAATAGATGAGTGTATCTTTATATCCTAAGCATAAGAAATATAGATATGTTAATTATGTTTTTGGTTCCTTTACAAATTCCATTCTTAATTCCTAAACCAAAAATTTAGCATTTTTGGTTTTTATATTTTTGCTCTGTTAACAACTTTAGACTTTGATATCGAGTAACAATGTTAATTAATATATAACAACCACACTAACAATTTAGGCTCAGGCTTAGAGATAAAAAGGTAGAAGCCAACTCAAAACTGATAAGCTAGTTGATTTAATTAAAAGTATTTGGTAGGATTAATCGATAAGTTAATTGGTAAATATCAAATGACATACTAGGACATATTTAATATTTTTAATATTTAAATTTTATTTTTAATAATTTATTATCTTAAAAAGTAAGACAATAATTTTTTTAATTTTGTATTATAAAAATGGTTAAATTATTGTTTTGGAAAAGTAAAATTAAATTAAATGTATTAGAATTATATTGTTTACAATCAATTTTTGTAATAATTAAATATATTATTGATAACATCATTTTAAAACAAAACAAAAAATTCTTTAATATTTTTCTTAAACATTCATTTTTTATTTGTACAATAACTTGGTTACATGCATTTCTCACTTACATGACTACACAACATAATACAAATCATATCTTCTAACTATAATGGGTAAATTTTAATATCTTTTTTTGGATTTTTAAATTTCATAAAAAAGTAAAATAAAACTTTAAATAAAATAATAAAGATAAAGTTGAGAAGAAGAAAAAACTAATACTTTATAAACTAGCTTATTTTTCATAAACTACTACTAGTAACTTATCAAAAATAAATTATTTCAAGTTACTAAAATAAGTTATTTCAACCGAGCTTAATGCTTATTGGGAAATCTATTCATAAGAGACTCACTCAATTTTTCATACGAGAGTGAAATGAATGTACTCATAAAGCTACATTTATTGGTAGAAAAAACAATCTCTTGAATTACAAATACAAATAGTATCATTAAATATAATCAGCACTTAAATTAAAATTAATTAAACTATTTCCATTGTTATTGATGAATTAATTATTTATATAGAATAAAAAGTTGCAGAAGTAGTATTTCTTAATGGTTTCTCTTTGTCTCTTCAACCTCTGGATAAAGAAAAAGGTACTAATGGCACATCTGTCTTCTTTGCAAGAATATAAGAACAAAACTGAGAACTTCCTTTCCTATTATTGCAGAGAAGTAAACCGTTAGTAGAGACTGGATTAGCGATCAAAGGGTATAACTCATGCTTTGAACATGTTAAAAACTACCTCAACTGATCATCGTAGGCATTTGAGGATGAAATAGCTCTTTCAAAAATCTGCAATGTGAGAACAATGTAAAGTTATTATAACCAACACACAGAAACTAGATAAAAATAAAACCAAATGGAGAAGAGTATTGTTTTCAGGTGAAGAAAAATCTGAGTAGTGAGTACCGCTGGGTTGGTAGTGACACCTCTGATCCCATTGGCAATAAATGGAAGCAAATCTGAAACAGGGCGACAGAGATTGTCATAATAAGGGCTCTGTCTCTGCTTCTCATAGAGATGGTGAAGAATTGTACTTTTGATCTTTGCCCCGTTCCGATCCATTCTTCCTCTCAAACACTGCAAACTAAGAATACGAAACCCAAAGGAAAAGAAGAAAAAAGAAAAGGGATAACAGCACAGAGAGAGCAAGTGGTGTATGTGACTATGTAAGCTATATATGTGGCTGTGGTGCAACCTGACAATGCAAGTACAGCTTTTCTGTATCTGGAAAAGTTATAATGAGAGAAGAAGACAAGGGAATTAATGATTCTTTCATTTCATGTGAGATTTTCACTTAACACCACCAAATCTCATGTCTTCTTTACTTAAGTTTACTGTTTCTGTTACTTTTAATTAAAGGTTATGATTCACATGAGGGATCTAAACGCCTAATCTCACTTTACTTAAATTCTCTCAGGTGAAAAATCTCCACTTTTTAAATCTTAATTAAAGATTAAGATTTCTCTTATTTTTATTATTAAAGATTAGGATTTCAAATGACAATAATATCACAAGAGAGTATCCAAACCCTTCTGGGATGAGGGGAGTAACCTTAACGTTGCATTGTGCATTTGTGCACCCAACTTTGCGAAATGAAAAAAATTAAAGAGTTTACTAAATATTTGGATTGATGAAAAGAAATGGAATGGATCATAATGGACTACAATGGAACGGAAAATAATAGAATAAAACTACTTTGGATATATAAATAATGGAATGGAACAAAAATTGTTGAGTGGAATAAGTTATTATTATTATTTTCTATATTATCCTTATCTTTAAAATATGAACTGCTGTTTTGTGTTTTCCTCTTCTTATCTACCTTTAGTTCGTGGTAACATTTTGTCGCTTTTTTTTTTATGAACGCGCAAAAAGCCAGTATCAATTTTAACTTCTCTTTGCATTTCACTTTGATCGGTTTTATTGTTTTTCATTGTCTCTGTTATTTGTTAGATTCACTGCCTGAGCATTACGATTGTAAAATCTTCCTTCTTGATTATCTTTGTTTTTCTTCTCTACGATTCTTTTGAATATCTGGTTGATTTTCTTAACTATTTAGTTTTTTTGTACAGTAACAACAATTTAGTTTGAAAAGAAAAACTCGACACTTATTTGATTATTGGATAAACAATACAAAGGGGTAAAAAGATAACTTTCCAGTAAATTACAAAAAAGAAGCACACCCATCACATTCCTCCTGATTTGGGGGTAAGCAAAACGGCTCAAGATAATGGAATGAGTTCCATTACTTTCCATTCCATTCCACTCTTTGTTTTTATTCCAACCAGATTATTTGCCGAATTTTGTTATAATATTTCAGTTATTATTAAATTGGTCAAAGGATTAAATAGGATACATAAGTTTGTTATAAATTTTTTGTTATTTTTTTTGTTCTTATGTATAAAAAAAATTATTATTAAATTGATTAACATGTATGATGTATGGCAACAACAATGCATCCGGACGGATCATCAGTATTTATAAATGTTCATTAAATTATTATAAATAAATAACTCGAACAATAGATTTTTTTTACAATAGGAACATGTTCTCCTTCAACACGTATCTACAACATATATATGTAATTTAGGGTAAATTATACAGTAATTCTTTATAATTTGGTTCAAAAATGATTTATGTTTTTTTGTATTGTATAATTTGACACTTTAACTTCCTTATACTTTGTAGTTGTTCTATTATTACATTACTAGCTACTTTAATATATATTAATTTCATTTTTTAATGATTGGTATACATTAAAATATTAAAAGAACGTTTTCCGTTCCAAAATATATGACATTTAAGATATTTTACAAAGTATTAAGGAATATAATTAATTTATTGAATATTAAATAAAATATTAAATAACTACTTAATATATATTTTATCTTTCTAATTAATGACTAATTTATTCTTTCTATACACTATTCTCATTAAGTATGTATTAAGGATATCTTAAAAAATTAATGTATATTAATTTTGTAAAAAAAAAATTTGAAATAAATTTTCTTCTCTAAAATATCGTCTATATTCTGAAACAGGGAGTATCATTTACCTTCTCAATGTTTAGTTTTAATTTTTTTTTAGTTGTAAGTGTCTCTATCTAAATAGTTAAGAAAACAACCAGATGATTGAAAAAGCAAAACTATTATTAACTAAAGTACTTTGTATGTATTTAGTATCTACCATTAATTTGACTTAAAGTATCTTGTAATTTTAACTAACTTTAAATTAGTAATAGGTTAAATTGTATTATTTTAACATAAATTTTAAAATCGTAATTTATAAATAAATATTACAAAATTTAATTTTGATCTTTCTTTAATTTTTCATTCATAATTTTTTTATTTTGGGGATTTTAGTTCCCATATTTTGAAAATTTCTGAATTCTGATCCAATCTTCAATTTTGCATATGTTTTATTATTTTTTATTTTGATAAAATTGAATTCTAGATCCAACATATTTATTTATTTAAGGTACTATAAAAATAATAAATTAATTAAAATATAAGGGGGAAATGTGTGAAAATTTGAGAATTAAACAAAAATTATAGATTTTTTAAAATGTTTGGAGTAAAATAGAAGATAAAATAGGGAAATCAAAATCACAAAATAAAAAATTAAAAGAACTAAAATTACAATATAACCTTAATAATTAATTTGCTTTTTTTATTTTGCGCATTTCTCACTTTCAAAGAGTCAAACTTACTAAAGAAGATGGATATAAATTTTAATAAAGATTTTTAAATATAAATTATAAAATAATATGTTATACTATTTTATAATTTGAAATTATAAAAGTTTATTTAAAATTTCAGTATAATTTTAAAATATTTAATAAGTCATTTTAGCTTAACAAAATATTACTAGTATAGTTGTGAAATCTGGTTTAATCATTGATTCAGTCGAGGTGGTGAGTTAGTGGTCCAACAAGTAAATCAGTATTAACCTAATTTGATCTGGTATATATTAAAAATTCAAAATTATATATGCATTTATTATATATAAGTATATAACTAACATTATTTGAGTAAGAAAAATTTATTCATATTCTAAAATCCAAAATAACACTTGACAATAATCCAAAATCCAAATTTTAAAATAAGAATAATAATTTTTTAAACAAAATTAAAAAAAAAAGTTATAATACTGGTCGGGTTGGACCGGTCCAACTGGGATTTGATAACCTACTTGATTGAATCATCTCGGGTCAACTGCACAACCGGTTCAATAGGGGAACTGCTCCGATTAGGCCACCAAATCCAGATCCAACTGGCTGGGCATCAAAACACTGATTACTAGTCATTGTTAGTAGTGTTCAAAATCAAACTGTTTGTAAATAATTAAACCAATCCAATCAAAATCAAAAATCGCAAAAACCAAAAATCTAAAAAATAACATAGTTTTTGTGATTTGATTCAATTTTCGAATCTTATTATAAAAAATAATCAAACCAAACAAAGCACATATTATAATTATATTAATTTTTATTGTGATAATTATTTTATTTAATGTTAAAAAATAATATTTAATAGCAAGTGATGTACATATTATTATTATATTATAAAAAAAGTTGATAATATTATTTTATATTAATGTTAAATAGAAGTGAAGATAATAATTTTTAACCAAAATATGTTAAACAAAATTTAATAAAAATAAAATTCATTTTTTGAAATCATATGGTCTATATAATAATTATGTAAATTTAGTTTATAGCTTTAAATTATGATAATAAATTAAAATAATAATAAAAATGCAAAATAAAATTGAATTGATAAGTAAAAAATTGGTTTGATTTTGTTCAAATTTGATGTTATTTTTAAACTGATTCACATATTTTTTATGTTTGATTTGGATGATTTTTTATCTAAAATTCAAACCAAATCGCACTGCAAACACTCCTAATCATTGTTAGTAAATAGCGCCTAATTTTAAAAAAGCATGAGAAATTTAATAAATCTTTTAAACTATAATACTTGATCGAAATTAGGTGAAATTGCGGGACGGGTAACGAAAATGTGTTCAAGTCAAAGTATTTAGAATCTCAGTAACTTTAACGAGTTGATGATCATCAAAAATAAAACAAGTCGATAAAAAAATTCTTCAAACTCACAGTAATACATTAAAAATTACGAAAACATATATTGATAACACCCTTATTAAAAAAAACATTTTAATTCTTTAACAAATGCGACATTAGCTTATTTTGACATTCTCCAATTTGCCCCATTAGCTTACTTTAACATTCTCCCATTTAAACAACAATCAGAGTAATACAAACGTCGAAAGACAGTACTAGCAACCAACCAGCCTAGCTAGCGAATAAATTACAATTACGTATCACCGAACCAATAGCTTTCATAAGAATCAAAGTAATAAATCAAATTAAAAACCAGCATGGTTGGTTTAAATGGCAAGCAATTTGTGATCTCTGAACTGGACATTTGAATTTGTATCCTTATATGATGATGATTTGATACTCTTTCCCAACCTTTGCCCACACCAAAAATGTCCAAATGAAATGGACATGAAAAACCAAAAAATGCCCAACCTTAAAGTGTCATGAGTCATGACACATACAAACAAATTAATCCATCAAGAATTAGTCCTTATTCTGAAGTAAATTGCCATTACAGTTTTAATTTCCAGTGTCACCCAAATTACCGAGTCTAGCATGCACTACATAAAAGACGACATAGCAGGGAAACAAGAAGCTTGAGCATATTATGAAACTTCAATCATGTTGCAAAATGGATTACATGATTTAATGGTTTGTCATTTGTCTATGGAAATATCAAAATTTACAATACAAAAAGAAAAAGACAAAAGGTATCTAAATTACCAACCCCTATTAACACTTTGGGAGGATTGAGCAAGAAATACAAAGAATCCTATAATGGCCTCATAAAAGTAATATAATTGTTACCAAGGTTTAAGGTCACCCACAGGTCCAGCAGTCCAATTCAATATCTTCTCCCCTGGTTTCAAGAACATGGTGTTGTCATGTGGTAGCTTACGTGCAAGTCCATTTAAAACTTGATGGAACGCGTCTCCGGGTTGAGCAGGCTGTGGGAAAAGCATTGCTTGCTTCATGGAAGGGTTAGCAAGCAATCTCTGTTTCCTTAATATGACTTCTGGTGGGATAGATGTGAGTATTGTATCCAACTTGGGAACATCCACCTCATCAACAAACACCCCTATCTCTTCCCATGGGATTGCATCAGCGAATGGCAGAACAATGTCATCTGCAATAATAACAGGGATGCAACCAAATATCACAGCTTCTACCAATCTTGGGCTCCAAGGGGCCCATCCAAGTGGGCACAGACAAAACACGGCTCTTTGCATGTCCTCATAGTAAGTGGTTGGATGCTCAGTAGAGATGTCAAACAGCGGATTGTCCTTAAAGTTCTCCCACACTGCTGCTCTTGCACCTCTGCAAGATTGCAAAACACGGTCAGTTTGATCAACCAGGATTATCTGTTGATCCATTTGTTTTGTTATGAAAGCATCATTACATGCACCAAACTTCGTGCAGACTTGATTTTGAATTGGAAATTTAGAGAGCGCAATTTCAGGTTATGAATACAGTTGATCTCAATAAGCTTGACTGCTTTAGATAATTACACAAAATACAATACTTAAATAAATCAAAGTCATTATTCATTGCATTTTCAGTAGTAGGATGCAAGTCAGCTTTCTTATGAAGATATAATATGAAATAAATAAAAGACCACACACTCAGACCCCTCCTTTAAACTTGTAATAAGACCTACCTTGCATAGTAACCACCTTCAGGGTCATTGCCAACATCATAAAAGAGTCCTCGGAAGTATACAAAAATGGACCTGGGAGTCTTGTCAGGAATTAGGTGGGTATGCATTTTCTGTGGTGGAGCATATGGAGGGATGGTAATTGAGCCCTCTTTCAAGCACACATGATTCCTCTGTCCAAATGTTTGAACCAAGGTAGCCCGCCGTAGCAGTGTAAGAATCCCTCTTTCAATTGCCTTCTCTTCCTGGAACAGAATAATGAATAAAATGCATGTTATGTGTTATTTTTGGATAGGTATCGTACATCTGAACTACTTTTCTTTCTGTTACTTCTCAAGACAGCATATAATTGATTCAAATACTTAAGTAAACAGTGATATATGAAAAATCTTGTACCTGGTAATGGAAACATGCCCCAAAGTCATGAGGAACCACAAAGAAGTGATCAGCCCCCTCTGTCCGGTTCCAATAAGGCCAGTTTGAAGAAATAAGCTGTATAGCACTTCTCATCATTCGTGGTGACTTAAAAGGTAAAGGGAGGCCATTTGGTGTCAAGTCACAAGTGGCGTATACAGGTGTATAAAACCAATCAGCTTCTTCGGGATTAAGGGTTCGGACAGGGCTAGATAAGAGAAACCGGTGCATAAAGATTTCAGCAGCAAACATATGGTTGAGGCATCTTGGGTCCTTTTGCAGAATTTTCTTATTATATTTGCTTGGAAGTTCATAAACAAAAACCTTCAACTTTCCCACTGGATCATCTTCCAATACATCACCAGCACTACCTGCAATTGATTCAACCACAACATGCATATGGCCTCACGAAGCAGAAATAGAATTGCTAATGTAAGTCATAGAGAAATAGCACACAACTTCTTATAAACACCTTAAAATCCCAAGGGACCAAGGATGTGCATTTGTTTGTTTGCATCTTCTTTTACCTAACACCCATTCCAGCTACTTCCCCGGTGAATTGCAATCCAATCTAATGCAACATTTTCAAAATCTATATACCACTGAGGTGAATCGATATTAACGTCTTCATAAAATTCAAACATAAGTGCTGTTAAGGAGCAGCTTTCATATTTTGGCTACCAATCTACAATCTTCTAGTGTGAGCAAGTTCAACAAGGGGAAGGGGACCAACCAATACGTCTCTCAGATACTCTAATTAGTTTTCATATGTCTATTGGAAATTAAGCACAACCTATTAGTTATCTTCTAAGACGTCATTTGGCATGCATTATCACTAAAGGTTCACGGCCTATGCAATTATTCATCTTCCGAACTCGGACTCTAATCGCAGGCATTGGACCTTAGGAACTATGTCAAAAAGCAACCCACTAAAAAAAATCTATCAAATTTCAGTACTATAGTATCTAGCTGGAAGGCTTGGCAATTCAAAGTTAGGATCCTTAGGAATAATCACCCACGTACAATGCAGAAGAAGCAATTCTTTGTGGTTGAAATAATAACATCACAAGCAAAAACAAGGACAAATATCGTAATCAACCTCAATCCAAAGCATATCTTAATATCAAACTCACACCCACAATAATCACAAAGACAACACTGAAAACCGCAACACAAAGCTGTCAAACCAAGCAAACAAATAAATAAGCTGAAAGAAATCGAGCACAACCAAAGTAAAGCGAAGCAAATAAAGAAGCTGAAAAACCAAAATCAGCACACACACACACAAAAAAAAACCTGAAATTCTTTCAGTGGGTTGGTTCCTGCCCAGCTCCACAGCTCCAACTGCAAAGAGAAAATCAGCAAAAAGAAGCCCCAAAAAACCCAATTTCCACACACCCATCTTTGCTCCCCAGAAAAGAAATGATTTTTGATTGGAGAATGGGGAAGAGGGTGGGTGATGAAGGGTGGAACTACAAAACAAGGAATGTGAGTTTTATAAGGAAGTCAATTGTGGTCAGCAGAAGAAGGTGAAGGTTGAGAAGTCACAGGGGAAAGTAGTTGTGAGAGGTTTCTTGTCAATGGGGCTTCACTTGGAAGAAGGAAAGGGACACGGGTTCTTCTCAGCAGCAACAGAGAGAGACAGATTTGAATATTGAGGGATCAACAAACACAGCGTGGATTTGCTTTGAAGAAACAAATACAGTGTTGTAGAAGATTGAAGATGAAGATGGTGAATTGGAGGAGATGGATTTGCCAAAAAAATCTGGTTTAGTGAGGTTTTCTTCGTGTGAGGTTTGATAACTAGTCCATCTCACACAACCGTTTAGGCACCAAAAATCCAATTACGTCACGCTGTTAGTGTCTAAGTGTTTTTACGTTGCATTATTAATTATGAGTTTAGTATTTATTTTAAATATATTTTGAGATGTTTAGTTATACATTAAAAGATAGTTTAAATATGATTGAGTCCGAAAGTTAATTACAAGTTAAAACAATTTTAAATATATTTTGAGATGTTTGATTATATATTAAAAAATAATTTAAATATGATTGAGTCCGAAAATTAATTCTAAGTTAAAATAATTTTAAATAATTTTTTTGTTAAATCTAAAATTTTATTTATAATTTAATTTTTATGATAAAAACATCTCAACAAAAATCATATTAATTTAAAACTGATTTTTTCAAAGTCCAAAGTTAGATTTTAACTTAAACCAGTCAGTAAATAATCAACCCTTACCCTCCCCTTTGTTTTATACAACTTTTCTTTTCTTTATGTAAAACTTTCCTATTTTATAAATGTAGTATACTTAAATTTAAAACTTTTATTTTTAAATAAATTAATATATATTACTGATTTTGACTGATTAGCTTAAATCTCTTGCACTTTTTTTTTTACGGCAATCTCTTGTACTTTTCGTAAACACTTTATATATAAACTTTCTTCTATGTTGCATGCAATACAATTAAATGCATCTATATATAATGGTATAAAACACAGAAGTCGTATTTTCTTACTTATCAAAAAAAGAAAGAAAATAGTATTTTCTTAATCTAAATTATCCTCCCTTTTAATGAGCAAACCACCAAATGTTTCCTTGAGATTGTATGGGTTAGTCATTTTAGTTTCTAAATGTTTAAAATATATTCGTTAATTTCTTGTTTTAAAAAATATTATTCATTTTTTTGTAAAAATAAAATAAAAAGACTATAAGAAATGACATTTAATAAAGTCAAGTAATAAAAAAAATTCATAATTCAAAAATCAAAATGTTGGTTTAGACTATCTCCTATGAAAATATTTACATGAATTATTTAATTTTAAGTAAAATTGTTAAACTTTTTTTTTATCACCGGAACATGTGATATGAAACTCATATTATTGGAGTAAATTTTTATATAAAGTGTTGAATTTAGGTAAAATTATAATGTTTACAAAATTAAGAAAAGAAACTCGATTAAGTAACTATACATTGTAAATGTTCTTAAAAATTGCCTTTCTTTTTGTTAATTTTAATATATGAAATAGTAAAAACATGAGAATAATTAATTCTTTTGTTGTAATTGTTTATTTATTTATTGCTAATATTGCATTTTATTATTTTGAATGTCAGCGATAACACTTGATAGATAACGCTTAATATTGCCCTTTTCTTATTTATTGCTAAATTGTACTTTTATATATGAATTGTATAAAAATGATATCAATTTATATGACAACTTTCTTATATTTGATTTGTATGGTTTTGTCAAATGTGTTATTTCATTTACTTAATATACTTATTAAAATTTAGAGTTGATTAACTCATGTGAGACATAGTTTAGATGGATTCCATAATTTCACATATATATATCATTAGAATTCCAATATATATATATATCGTTAATTTAATGATCTAATAGTTTAACTATTGAGGGAGTAACGTTCAGACTTATTTAATAAATCTGACAAGGAGAATTGACATTGACATATATATTTTAATGTTCTTGTTATGTCAATTTTGTGAATCCTTGATAGTATATTTTAATAGCATATTGATACTTTGTTAATCTACTCTTAAGCCTTGCTCATCGAAAACCAAGTTTGACGTAGAGTATTTATAAAAAAAAAGGCCTTTAATGAGAGCGCTAGAAGCATCAACAAAAGAGACACACCAACATAATGATGCAATTGCAAGACTGGAGTGGGATGGCGAAGAGTGAAACCAACAAGGGTTTAGAAAACAAAAATTGAAATATGTTAGCTTATTTTTTAATTTATTGAGAGATTATTAGAGCATCTTTAGTGCAAGATCTTGAGCAAGGATCTTGAACTCAAGATCTGATCTTCACTAGATCTCCCAATAAAGGAGTTGAGGAGATCTCCAACATGGAGGATGAGTTCTTGTAGAAGATCTCTTAAGATCTGCACATTGTTCAAAAAAGAATAAATTTTCTTTCTTTTTCTCTCTCCTTAAGATCTCAAAATGAGATCTATCATTAAAAAAGAAAATGAAAGAGATCTTTAATCCTATTTGGCACTATAGGATCTACCAAAAAGTAGTCTAAGATCCTAATTTGAGATCTACCACTAAAGATGCTCTTACCACATTGTTAACGTTTTCTTGTTTCTCAAATTTGAAAAGAAAACAGTAAAATATCTTTTTTATTTTTAAGAAATGTTTTCTTTCAAAACATTATAAAAGAAAAATGAATCAACCGAACACGGCCTAAGTGTCTCTTAAACTTAGGGTATCCGTCATTTTCTTAAACGCTCCCAAAAAGGCCTAATGGTCAGATTGGGTCAGGCCTATGTTTCATTTGAATTTGATAAAAGTATCACCAAAAAAGGAAAATGAATTTGATAAAAGAAATAATGTCCATATGATTATGGGCAGTTTGGTAGTAGCATTTATAATGCCGGGGTATTATTAGGCTCTAAAGTCTAAAGTAGTTTTCTTTAGAGATTTCTTAAAGTATCATTGTGCCTTATAAACTAATAAATAATAAAGCTTCTCTCTTACATCCAACATGTTATACCGAAGCTTTCTTTAAAATAGCTTCATAAAAGCATGTAAATTGACTTTATGAGCCTTGTAATGTAAACATGTGAATCTTCTGTCATGTATTTGCGTTCCTATGACCAGTATATAGCTGTACATACTAAGATAAATGCATATGAAGTTCCAAGTTTGAATGAGTAAACATTTTCTTCTGTATGTATTAAGGCTTTCTTCTAATCCCGTTTCTTACTGAAACCCTCATTCTTAAATTAGTACATGTTACAAAATCTTCGTATTGCTTGTCAGTGATTTTGATTTGTGATTATTATTAAAGGAGATAAATAAAAGTAACAATAATTATAAATCAAAACTATTACATTTGTCCATTCAAATTTTCAAATAAAATTATCACTCTGTCACTATCTAACACAATGACAGATCTACCTATAGCATTGGGAGAAGTGGTGGATCTAGGACTTGAGATTAGTTAAAACAATATATTTAAAAAAATAAATATAATAAATTAATATGTAAATAAATTAATAATAAATATATAAGAAAATAAAATAATGAGTTGAAACACATCAAAATAAAAAGTAAAAATATTAAAACAAGATGATGTATTTATTTATTTTCATAAAAGTATACAAACATATAAAATTAAAAATATAAAATATAAAATTTTGTCACACATATAAGTAACTTTATTAAAATGAGGAGCTACATTTCCTGATAGTAAATTACAAAGAGATACGCCTTGGCGCCCCTAAATTTTTCCCAATTTGAAATCCTTTCATAGGGTAGCGAGAATCTTATGAAGTTAAGTGGTCAGCAGCTTGAATATGAGCTAATATTTTATACAGCCTCAAATGAGGGTTTTGATATTTGAAACCTTATGGACCGTGCAACCTAAAGTTTCCTTATAAAAAAAATGCATATATAGTTTCCTTATAATTTAAAAATTATGGTAGATAACTTTTAAGTGTTATTTATTTGTTTGACCTTTTTTGACAAAATATTATATCTCCTTTTTATAGTTTTTATTGTGAATATAATTATATTTTTTAGATAAAATATTTAAGTATCATTTTTAATAGTATTTTTCTTTTATAATTTGTTATTGTTATTTAAAAACTATAAATAATTATATTTATAAATAGAATTAGATTCAATCTCTTTAATCAAAATATTGAATTCAAATCTTATGAATGAAAAAACATATAGTTAAAATGAAATACTATTGGATATTTTACATCAATATCATGATAACAAAAATAATTTTATTAGTGTGACCTTCATATTGATTTGTTATAATTAAAAATTACATACTATTTACTAACCTTTGTTAACAAGACAAACTTACAAAATTATGTAAGAGAAATTGATAGTTTGAATTGTGAGATACATCAACAAATTTCTCTTCTTATATATTACTTTTTTTATATATATTTTTTTGTTTCTTTTGGTATAGCCTTTGTTCTTGCCATTGTTTATGACTAACATAATTTATTATATTTTTTATTTTTGTTACAAACAACATTTATCTTCCATCATAAGAAATTTTGGGAATATCCAATATAATTGTATATTTAAAATTTAATTTTGAGATTATTGATTAAGTTAAAAGATCACGTGTTAATTAATTTATGCCTTTGAATATGTAATATTATATTTTATTCTTCTTTTTTGGTTTTGAAAAATACATAATCAGAGATATTTTTTTATGAAATTTGATATTGATATATTTGTTAGATAAATTGTAATTTGTATATAATTGTCACTTGCCCTCTATAAATAATGATCCATGGAGCCAAATATCATCCATGGTTGGCTCCGTGCCTTATGTAACACTGAATTAAGTATTGTTCAATAATTAATACTTATCAATTATTGTATGCAACATCATTAATTATTAACTTCTCAACGACTCATATTCTATGACAATTCATTCAATATTTTTGTTGGTTAGAACTCTTCACCGATCATAATCTCTGTAGGTAGTCATTTATGAGATTTCAACAATCAACTCTAACTCTATTCGATTATTCTCAAGATCATTGATTGTCCTCACAAACCAACATGAGATTTTTCAATGTGTTTTGTCTTCACTCACACGCTTTCTAGCTTCTTAGAAGGTCAATAATCACATAACTAGCCTAAGTCAAGCACGTTTAACTGTTAATTTCTTAATTGACAAATTACGAAAAAGTAGATGTTTCTTGTTGATATAAGTAGTACCAATTAGTTCATTTAAGTCATCATTAATTGTACGTCTCATACTTACTCAACCTTTAGATCTCTCTCATTCCGGTGTGATTCATTCGGGGTTTTACATACACACTAGCTTTTAACTAATTCATCCTTGAACCATACCGTATTGAAAGAGAGGTCTACTTTGATACCATAAATATAATACCCTTCGTTGCAATAATAACTCATGATAAAAATATACTTTAAAACATCCATAAAATAAAAATTTGAATTTTTAATGGTTCAAAATATTTCAAATATTATAAATAAATGAATCCTTACATAAATAAATATTTTTATTTTCAAATATAGACATCTACAAAGTTTAACTAATAATGAACTAAGTCTTCAATATAATAATTGTTTTTAGTTTTAGTTTAAAAATTATTAGTTAAACTTTGTAGATATCCATATTTGAGAATAAAATTGTTTATTTGTGTAATGACTCATTTATTTATAATATTTGAAGTATTTAAAACCATTGAAATTTCTAAATTTTTATTTAATTGGCGTTTTAAAATATATTTTTATTATGAGTTGTTATTATAACATATGACATGTATGCTTAATATTTTGTATTCAATTTTGTTTACGACTACCATAAATTACTTTTTTGGAATGACATATATCAATTCTATAAAGTAGTTTCCAAATTTATGTGTATGTTGTTAAAACCTAGTTTCAAAAAATACTTTCCAACATTCATATATGTTGTTTCAAAAATTAATTTTTAGAATTATGTTTTAACAAATAAAAGGGTACAGTTGGCAATAAATAAATGAAAAGAGAAAGGAGGTGTAGTTAGCAAACATGAAGTGTAAATAGCAACTGACCTTATTCACATAAGTCCAGTTACAAAACGTAAATGGGCGAAGTGGATCACATAAGTTAAATTACAATAAGTTCAATAAAAATTCATAAAGAAAATACCAAACAAATAAAATGAAAAAAGTCAGCAACATATGTTTGAGGAGTTCGGATCGTCTCCATTTCCTATAGAAATAGGGCATCTCCATTTCTTTTTACCTTAAGTGAAGACGTGGTACTGAAATATCTCAAAGGCCCAGATTTAATTATTTTTTTAAAGAAAATGAAACATTTTTCTCTCTCATCCGGAAATTTGATCAAAAGAATGTAATTTTATTTGGAATTTATTAAAGGAGAGTATTTTTTGAATTAATTCTCAAATGAGAGTAAATAATAATATTTTTTTACAACTTTTGAATATGAAGTTATAAAAAAATTTACAATTTTGATTTTTTTAAAATAATGAAGTCCCAAAAAATCTAACAGTTTTAGTTTTTTTTAATTATTTATATAAAATTGTAAATTTTTCACAACTTTAAATTCGTGATTAATTTTAAAAAATTAATTTTAAATAAATTTAAATTCTTTTAATTATAATTTTATATTTTATGATTAATTGTTTAATTCTTTTAAAATAAAAATAATTATAATTAATATTTTTTAATAATTGATGACTTTAAAATAATAATAATAACAATAATAATAATAATAATTAAAACATATAATTCTTTTATAATCCAATGACTTTTATTTTTTATTCTTAACTATTAATTGTTTTTAAATTATTAGTTTATACTATTTAGGTTACTTTTCATTTCTAAATTTAACAAATAACAATAATTTACAAAATAAAATATAGAAAATATTAAATAAAATAAGAGAAAAATAAATTTATATCATAACATGACAAAAAATAGAATAACAAAAATACCATAACATGAAATATAAAATTATAAAAAAGACAACAACATTCATTTTTTGTGTAAATATTTTTTATATTGATTAAAAAATATATTAAAATAAATATGTTAAAAGAAAAAGAGATAGGAACAAAATGAACTTATATCAAAGAGTTATTATGCGTGACAAAAAATAAGATAGTAAAAATTAAAATATAAAATTATAATTAAAATTAATTTAAAGTTATTTAAAATTCATTTTAAAATAAACACAACTTTTTTTTTCTTATTGAAGTCATAAAATATTTATAACTTTATATAAATAATTTTAAAAATAAAATTGTTAAATTTTTCATGACTATACTACTAAAAAAAATTGAAATCGTGAATTTTTTACAAACTTAATACCTAAAAATTGTAAAAATTTCTTATAACTTATCTCATATGGAGATTAAATAAAAAATACCCTAATTTGATAAATTCTAATCCCTCCCTTTTGGTCAAACCTCCCTCTTATCCTTCCTCTTCACCAATTGCGCTTTCTTCAGTTTTCCTCGTCCTTCACTTGCTACACCATCTCTCTTTGTCTCATTGTTGTCATTACTGAGGAAGTTCCCGCTCCTTGTTGACGTTGTTTTAAACAACACTGTGAGGCTGTGAGCAATAAATGGAAACCAACTTCCTATTTCTTCCTCCTTCACCATAAACCATAGCCTTGTGATGTGAGGCTGTGACTGTGAATTTTCCATCATGATTCAAACACCATTAGTGATGGACTAGCTTGACAGAAACAAAGGGAACAAATAAAATACTGATTGCGATAAATGTACCAAAAAACTCTGAAGTTAATGCTCTTTGGTTTAACCATATTTATTTCCATTGCCTGTGCTACTAACTATTGACCTAACAGATGAATGCAGAACCTTGTGTTAGAGTTTGCACAACCGAAAAAATTATTAGTTGTCAATTTATTTTCACGCTTAGTTGTTATCTCCTCGTTCCCACTCTCCTATCATTTCTCTGGTCCAAAATTTCACAGAACCACCGTAATCCTAAGAGAGGCTTAAGTAAAAAGGGAAAATGAAAAGGAAAAAAAAGAAGGAAATGCACACTGGTTTCTAAAAAGTGCTTCATATTTCCCATGGCTCAATAAGGAAAGTCCAACTTCTCGGCCCAACATCAATAATAGAAAGAGTGGTAGCAATTCTGCAGATGGTGAAGGGAAAAGATGAGAAAAAATGTTTTGCCTAGAAATTGAATCTCAGCCTTTTAAATGTTTTAATGACACGTGTTTCATAGATATGAAAGGAAATGAAGTTTTCCATTTCTACCGGGTAATGGAGAGGATCCACACGCATGTTTGGGAAATGTTCTTCTCTCCAAGATAATAACGTGCAACAGTGGCTTTAATCCATTCCAGTGAAAGTTTGTGTTGTCTCTCAAGGGATCTGTTCCATACAGTGAAAAAAAAATTAAAAATGATTTTTTTGAATTAAATTAAAGAATAAAAATGTAAATTTTATCTTATTTTTCTTTCTTTTTTATTCTCTTTCAAGTCAAAAAAAGGTAACTAAGTGAATAACTATTATCTAGATGCAGCAACACTCCAATTAATTTGTCAGTGAATAACCACGTCCATAGTGCATAAGTTGGTCAATAGTCAATCCGCGATCCTCCAGTCATAAAGACTTTGACAAAGCAAACATACCAACGTCGCAAAGAAAATGAACAGAATTTCAATAACAGTAAAGATCTAGTAGCACAACAAATTGCTTGAAGAATGAGCCTTATATAGGTGCTGTGGGTAAAAAAGGGAACTTCCCAAATGAAAATGAAAAATAGAACACGTGTAAAGGAAACAAAACACGTGTAAAGGTACTGATTAATTGCTCATGGTTTCTTTTGAGACGGACAATACATCATACAAGCAGAAGAGGCTTGATGTGAAATTTTGTTGTTGAGAACTCCAGAGCGAGCTTGATTGTGTTGTGTCTATAAATTGGCTCAAGCTCAACACTGAACAGAACAGGGAAGGCATTATTACCAAGTTTCAGATAAATCAAAAAGTCTCTTCAAGCAAGAAAGGCACACTGGTCAGTAACTCTCTTCATTCATCAATTCAATTGCTTCCTAAGGTTTGAGTTTCTGTTATTCTGTTTTCACAAGCACACAATCGTTCACAATGAATGTGATCTGAACTCTGAAGGGTTCAAATGAAAATTCCCCTTTTTTTGTATTTTGTTTTCATCGGGTCTGGTATACACTATGAGGCAATTACTCAACGCGTCCAATTTTTTTGTTTGGTGCACCTCCAAAAACTCTAATATGTCCCTTTTATCCTACTTCTTCCTCCCTCCCACCACCTCCTCCTTGAACCTCCACCGAGCCACCATCACTCTTGCACCCACGCGACCAAACACCGCACCATCATAACTAGATCCGCGCGTCGCGTCCGCAATGTTTTATTTTGTATGATGGATTAACCAGTTCGTAATACAAAAAACTACATTATGGATTGAGCAATTCGTAATGGGATCGAAGGTACCAAAACTCCGCGTCGCACTTATCCTTTCTTCCCTAATCTTCATGCTCTTGCCCAAAATTCAATACCGCACTGACGCACACTTCACTCGCCTTGATTTCTTACCTCTCCTCACACTCACATTTGCACACTTCACTCTAAGACTCTCTTTGGTGGCGGGGGACGCAGAGGAAAGAGGGGCCTGCATATCTGGTTGTGAGTGAGATGCGTTTGGGTGGTGACAGGGTGGCAGCGCGCGCAGAGAAAAGAGGGGTGAGTGGTGGTGGTCGCGCAGTTGTGGTGGTTTAGGAAGGAGGTGGTGGGAGAGAGGAAGAGCAAGGGTAAAAAAGGGTTATTAGAAACTTTAGAGGTGTACAAGTAAAAAGTTGGTTGCGTTAAGTAATTGCTAAAATCCTAAACTTGGCTCATTGTTTTTCATAACCCTTTTTTACTAAGAGGAGGCCTAACCACAATTATTAAGTAACTCTCCGGGGGAGAAGAACACACAAAATCAGCCCAATACACAGTAGGAGGTTCATTCAAAAGGTGTGTTTTTCTCAACTTATCTTGCCTTTTTTGTTGTTTTTATTTGCTGTTCGAATGTTTAATAGTGAGCTAATTCTGCAATTTGTGCAATAAAATTGGGTTTGAAGAATTAAATATCTGAACAATAAGATGTAAATAAATTATCATGTATACTTTTTTATGTAAAAAAAGTTTGTATATTTTTTTCCTTGTGTTTTATTTGATTAAGCCTGAGAACATAATAACCATTAAATCTCAATTTACTTATATTAAAATGAAATATTTAAAATCAAGTAGTTGATAAAACTAAATAAATGAAATCATCGAGGCAAAAAAGGGGTTGATTGGATGAATGGATGTTACCTCTTTTTGACCTTTGGAAATTTTGAGAATACAAGTTATGACAATATTAAAAACACTTAAAATCCTAACTTAGGGTATGCTTAGATAAAAAAGAATCAAAAACACTTTTTAGGATATGAAAATTAGAAGAAAAAAAAATAAACTTTTACAGAAATTAAATTAACTTATGCATAAATAAAAAATAATCTTTTAGAAAAGATATATTTTTAGAAAAGATATATAAGAAAGTTTCTACAAGCTAGTTTATGACTTTGAAAGTATGCAAAATTGACAATTGAACCAAAATTACGTAACATTTAAAATCCGAAGACTAAAATTGAGGAAGAAAAAATAAAGAGATCAAAATCATGAATAAGGAATTATATAAAGACAAACAAAAATTGTAAACTTATCATTGGTTAAATAAATGAAAATAAAACAACAAAATAACATGGAATTTACAATACTTCATAAAACATTATATTCCATCCTTAAAAATATATTATGTTCAATAAAACAATGTTTAACAAAATAATTTATAAAAATTATAACAAAAAAGCACAAATCCGATTGGTCCACCCAACCCAAATAATCATCCTGTGACATGTTGGGTGGATTATGCAAATTGGATTATGTGGATTGAAATAATTAATCTAACTCAACTCATTTTAGTAGGTTGTAGGTTAAAACACGAAAATTTATAAAAAGGTTGATTTGATAATTAGAAAAAGAAGAGTTTAAGAATTGAAGGAAGGAGAAAGTTATGAATTCAAATCTCCAACTAACATTTTAACATAAACTAACATTAACGGGTAAAAAAAAGTTAACCCACTCAATTTAACCCACCTCTCTTTTTCTTATAATACATATTCACCACAATTTCAATGGAATAATTCTTTGTCATTTTGATTTTGCTAATGCATTCAGTAATACACGAACCACTTATAATTTTAAACATCTTATCAATACATATTATTTATTTCTATTTCTCTCTTTCTATCACACCATAAATTCAATCATACTTATACTTTTTTTATTATTATCTTTGTAGGTGTTGGATAATGTATAACATATTGAGTGTTCAGTAAACATTTTCTTTTTTAAGTTTTTACACATAGCAATTAATTCGGTATTAAGCATACGGGGTAACTGGCCATATGCTAAAACCTTAAATATGTTAAACATCAAAGTTAAAATCACATCCTAAAAATGGAACAAATTAAGATTAAATCTAATTACTAATGGATCTAAGTTAAATCGAGCAGTCTACAAAAATATACATTGTCATTGTTTTGTAAATTTTTTATATGGCTTAGATAGAATTAAAACAATAAGAAGAAAAACGTAGAAATTTAACGTCATTTAGCCAATATAACATAGGTCTATACAATTATACATTGAAATAACCTCTTTATTTTCCCCTAATCTACAACCAACTAGTCAGCCCAAATTATAAGCTAACATCAAAATCGAGTTTCTAAGCTCATGCTTATTAACTTAAACCACCCCTAAAAAAAAACACTTAAACCCTCCGCTTTCACCACAAACTTCTCATTTTTTTCTCCTCCAAGCTCTAAAATGTTGGGTGGGTTCATAATTCACGTCAACCTATCAACACAAAATTCAAGATATCTCTACATGATTATTTTTAATTTTTTTCATGGATATGTATCTTATTAAATATAGTATTAAAAATTCTTCAATTTATTGAACACACACAAAAAAAAAATCAATTTATTTTGTTAAAAAAAGGCCTGACGCGAGAGAATCCACGTTTTGGTGTGATTTCGTTTAGGCCAAAAGTTTGGGGAAAGCTTGTGGCATTAATTATGGTGGATGCACCCGTCTATGGATGACCATGTTGACCGAAACGAATTAATGAGATTCAGTTTCTGGAACGAACTATAGTTGTACTTACTTTTCCTCACCGAAACAACAACTATGAAAACTAGTAGTTGTAATTAAACCATGCTTAAATTATCATCCAATAAAGACAACAATTTTTCAGAAGTATTACATATCTTTTGAAGAATTCACTCAGTTGGTCTCATTTCCTCCTCTTAATTTTTTATTTAAAAAGTTGAAGTTACTGTATTTAAAGCATTCAATGCTCTAAACTATTTTTTTTTTTTGGTTGCCATCACCCTAAAAAAGGAACCCATGCACAGCATAATGACCGAAAACCCCTTCGTAAATACTCACGTCCAAAAACACAACGATCCCGCAACCATATTGATTTCGTTGTCCGTTTTGTCGTTAACTCTGGAATTAGCGTGGAAAATCAAATAAATAGATTAAGTTGTTGAATATCAGTATCATTGGTGAGTGGGCCGAAGGCCGAAGCTGCCACGGTACGGGAAGAAACATTTAATTTGGGTTGATAATACTTTATGTTAAGATATAACTACATATATGTTGGCACAGCCAAGTTAGCCTTATAAAGGAAAACTCACTTACCTTATTTTTTATTGAGATTGAGCTAAAGGTCAACTCAACCATCGAAAAAAACAGGCTTAATTTGTTGGTGATTGAAAGAGAAGGAAGAAGAAAAGGAAGGGTTGAAGCAGGAAATGGAAGCAGTTAGAGCTGGAAGAGAAGGAGCAATAGGTCTAGGTCAAGATGATGGCGTAGCCAAGGACAGCACTGAGACTGAACTCACCAAAATCCGTCTCCTCAGGGCAATTGTTGAAACACGTGATCCCTCTTCCAAGGTAAACCACACTACTCTTGTGCCTCAACCTCTATGTCAATTAGTCATTTGTTTATTTTTGGGTGAAAATTAAAATACATTTTTCTCTTGTCTTATTATTTTCATTTGGTCTATTAACTTTAAAATAATTTACTTTAATATATTGAAGTATTCGTTTTATATAAATAACAAATTGGTTTTTCCGTTTTAACCATGTTAATTTTAGATGACACAATAACATTCATATAGTATGACATTTTTCATAAATTAATCAAGTTAATGTAGTAAGCTAACAGAAGGAATCAACTTTGTCTAAAAGAGATACTTTAAAGAATTAAAATGAAACTTGTAAGCTTAAGAATTAATAAAATAAGATGAAAGACTAAAATGTTTTTTAGTCTTATTTTTTTTATGTAGGAGTTTGAAAGTGAAATAAAATAAAATAAAATGGACAAATTTTCAAAGTAAATATTATCTTTAATTATTTGGACTTTAGAAAAAGATGGGAGTAATAAAATGAGCTTAATATATGAATTTTAATATTTTCTTATACAATTTTTAGGGGATTATGTGGTTTGTTAAATTTTTTTAAAAATAGCAACCCTTTTTTTCTTTGTCTAAATAATTTTTTAATTTTTACAAAATTATTTTATTTTCATTTTGATTTTTTTTATATTCCTGATAGCTGTTTTGGTTCCATTTTAGCCTTTTACATCAGGATTTATGTTTAGTGATGGCATGATTAATAAAAATTAAACAACAAATATGATATTTCTTAAATAGGAAAACTAAATGTAAAATTTTCAATACAAGAGAGTTATTTTTGGCCTCTGTAAATTAGTATATTTTTCATTTTTTATTCCTGTAAATTCGTTTTTTCTAATTTTAGTTTATGTAAGTTGATATTTTTTCAATTTTTGGTTTTTTAAGTTTTTTTTTAATTCTTTGTAAGTTTATGTTCCTTTTTTTTATTTTAGTGTCTTTAAAATTCTAATCCTTTTATTTATAATTCTCATAAGTTTATGTTTATAAAATCAAGATTAAAAAATACAAATTTACAGATCCAAAAAATTTTAAAATAAACTTACAATAACTAAAAATGAAAAAAAAAAATACTAACCTACGAGAACCAAAAACATAGAAATAAAACAGTAAGTTAGAAACTAAAATCAAACAAAAAAATTAATAAGATAAAAATGAAAAAAAAGTTAAAACACAGATATAAAAAAAATACATATTTTATATAAAGACTAAAAACTTATTAATGGTTTTATTTATTTGCTTCCATAATCTTTTATCCAAGTTTCAATATCCTTGCTAAATACTAAACAATGACATCTATGTCATCTTTCATTTTCATCATTTATCAATAGCTTATTAGGACGGACGTACCATGAAAAAAACAGAAAAAAAACTTAATCAGGAATCGACACTCTTGTACGTAAGAGACGACTATCACATAGACTTGTGTTGACATAATGCATCTTTAAATGTCCGTAGGAACTAGGTAGATCTCAAAAATCCATTTTCTCTTAAAAGTAATAAAACTGTCTTTCTTTGTTTTATATTTTAAATTTAAAAATATATGTATTAAATTTTCTAAAAACGTATTGCCAACTTTTATCCAAACAATTTATAATTATTTCAATTTTCAATATAGTGTAATACTGTAATTATCTTCTTCGAATTTTTTTTTAATGCAACAATTAATAAAGTTTGATATTCAGATCTTGTACAAACCGTCTAAATCCTCTCAATCAATAAGTCGATCTTTGCAGGTTATATAGTCTAATTATTTAAAGTTCTGCATATTTTTCTCTCTTCGTATTGACTGAAACATAAAATAAAAAATAAATTATCGATAGAAAATCTAGTGTTTCTTTTGTTTATGTAATTATTTTTTCTTTAGTTCAAATAATACTTTACATGATTTTCAAAAATATATAAACAATAATGTACATGTATTTATACACACATCTTTATATTTTATTCTTTGTATAATTTTTATTTAACTATAACTATTTTATATTTAAAATTCTTTTACACTTTTTTTGTGTGTTAACCATTCGATTCATCAAGATAAATAAATTTTGAATAATTCAGAATTCCTTCAAAAAATAAGTAAAACCTATTCAATAATTATTTTTGTCACATACTATCCATATAATTTAACCTCAATTTTAATACATTAATCAACTATATTTTATCACTTGATTTCTTTTACACGTCTTTATACACATTCTTATATATTGTTTATATAACGTATTGTTTAGTTATAATTAATTTTATATTTATTAGATGATTTACACTCTAATTCTCTTATTCAACAATGACAATTTTATAATTTATTTTATAATTTTATTAAGTAAATAATCTTTAAGATTAAAAAATCATTTAAAGAAATATTCACTAAATAATTTTACAAAATTATAAATTTTATAATTTAAATTATTCAGTCTTTTTTATTTTTAATACATAATTAGTCTATAAAATGTTTTAATATGTAATAATTTAGTTCTTAAATAAAATAAATGAAATATTAAATATTTCACATTTATAAATTGAAAAATTACAGTGCTCCGCATATAGTAATCCTTTTAACTATTGAACTAGGTCGAATAATTTTTAATAAAAATAAATAAGATATTTATTATAATTTCCTTATATTTTCGTTGCAAACCTATCACTATAACTATAAAAATGCTTCTTGTAAGCTTAACTGGTGATATTAACTTGAATTTTGAGTTGGAGTTATGACACTGTCATACGAGTAATGCACCAACCAACTAACACTGACATGGGGCATGCGACACAAAATTTAAATGCCTTTTTTTATTTATTATTATCATGAGTTGGTTCTCTCATTATTGTTAAAATTTGTTTTTTTTTCCTTTCAAAATTAATTATCCTATCATTTTGATTGCATAATTTTTTGGAGAGAAAAATAATTTTTAATTGTACAATTTTAATTCATCTATTAATTTGACATATAATATGTAATATAAATACACTAATGTGATACTCTACCGGGATGTTATGTCAATGTATTCATACTTTTTTATAACAAAAAAATTGATACATCACGACTATAGTAAAAAAAATTGTACCACTCCCTCCATTATAAAAATAATAGTTTCTTTAGCTTTTTATTTTTTTAATAACAATTTTTTAAAGCTTTTTTAAGTTATTTTTTTAACAATTAAGAGGATAAAATAATAAATAGTTGCATTGAAAAAATATTTAAGTGATCGTGTGATTTTAAAAACTTTTTAATTTTAACCATTCATACATGATTAAATGCTTTGGATTTATCCTTCTCACCTCTTACACTTTAATAATTTTTTTTATAAAGTATAAATTTAACAAATCCATCTGTTGTGAATTGTATGTTTGTATATAGTAGGTTAACTTTGTAAAATTTATGTAAAAAAACTAATTGGTATTTCATGCTTTATTTTAGTGAATGATATATTATTTAAAATATAAGTAAATATCTATTGTTATATAACAAATCAACAATTGTCTAAATAATTTAAATTTTAATAAACCTTATCGGAAAAATAATATTAAATAATTTGGTAATTGAATTGGTTAGATTTGTATTCTATAAATAATAATAAAAACACCATTAAGAATATTAAATTATCACTAAGAAAAATCACCATTCACTAATAGAAAAAAAATTAAGCATTAGTATTATCTTTGTAAATATAATCTTTATCTAACATGAATTAAATTATTAATTTCTACATTGTGAGCCTACATTAAGAATGTGATGTATTATATTAATATTTGTTACAGTAATAGTATGCTAACAAAATTATCTATTAATATAAAGTATTAGAAGAATGTTGGAACACACCCTCTAATACATTTTTTAAGGACACTCTCTAACAGATTCGAACACTCTCTTTGTAATTGGGATCCACAAAATTATAATTTTTAATAAATTTCAGCCAATTAGAAGGAGAATGTGTTCAAAATAGTATATTAGTTTTTATCATTTATCAAAGTATTATTATGTTTGTATATACGAGTATGCACTTGTGCAGAGAATATTGATCATCTATATAAAACAAAATTTCAAAGCTAAATTATAATTTTTGTTAATTATGTTTATTCGAAAATCTCAGTTTACTTATTATTCTTTTTCCTTAATTTAGTCTATTTTCCCTTTTTATATATAATTTTAATTTGATCATATTTTACAAGTTATTAGTTTTAGTACCAGCAAAAAACTATCACAAATATAAAATTTGTTATAATTCACAAAAACTATTGCCATTATAATTAACAAAAAATACCAAATTATATATAAAAAAAGATAAAGAAGTAGAATAAGAAGCAAAAACGATATAAAAGAAAACCTAAATTAGGGTTTTAAATAAAGATAAATGACAAAAAGTATAATTTAGCTGAATTTTAATGATATGAAATATGGATGGGTAAGTTTATTTATATTATTTTATATTAGTTGTATTTTATATGTGTTTATTTTTTCATCAATACTCAAAATTTATTGGTTCCACGGTGAGGATCAGTCTCACTCTCACGACAAAAACTCAGCTGATGCTGGGCTTGTGACTTGTTCCCAAAATCAATCATTCATTACTCTGTCTCTGCAAACTGCAATCAATTCCCACTCGGTGGCACTACAGATCTATTGTAGCCACGTGAAATATAACCATGACTATATTTACTAAGGCATGCAGAGTATAACTTACCTTTATATATAAAAAATAAAGAGTATAACAACCTACCTTATTCTTTGACTTGTGTTCACTTTGGTAAATAATTATGAGCAATACTTATGACATATGTACTAATGTTCAAGAGAAATTGATTTGATTCCTTCGTTGCAGGAAGAGGATGATTTTATGATTAGAAGATTCCTGCGTGCTCGTGATTTAGATGTAGAGAAGGCTTCGGCAATGCTCCTCAAGTACTTGAAATGGAGAAATTCATTTGTTCCAAATGGTTCTGTATCTGTATCAGATGTTCCTAACGAACTTGCACAAGATAAGGTGTTCATGCAAGGACGCGACAAGATAGGTCGACCTATACTTATTGTCTTCGGTAGAAGACATTTTCAAAACAAAGATGGTCTTGATGAATTCAAACGTATGTTTAATTTCAATTAATGGGGTCATGCATTATATAATATCTCAATGACAAAATATATATTATATGCTTTAGCCATAAACAAGTTTGTTTATCAATGACAAATATATAATTTCTCTGTAATACAGGGTTTGTTGTTTATGTTCTTGATAAAGTATGTGCAAGGTAATTATATCACTTTTTCTACTTTAGATCCTGCTTTTTGAACTATGAATTCCATTAGAAGCTTTGCATATATGAATAGTAATTAACAATACATACCATTTGGTGTACCAGTATGCCAACTGGGCAAGAAAAGTTTGTTGGTATAGCAGAACTTAAGGGATGGGGATACTCAAACAGTGACGTGCGTGGATATCTTAGTGCTCTATCCATTTTGCAGGTACCAATTTTTGTTTGTGTTAGTATTCAGACACGTTATAAGGCAGGTTGATAAACATCTTGTTCTGAGGATCTTTTGTATATGTTTGTTAAGATGTGACATACCATAGTTAGAAATATGGTCAGAATCAATGGTCCTTATCATAAGATTTGAACAGTGTGTGTGTGTGTGCGTGTGAAGTTGGAATTCATACGTTCTTATATGGTTGTAATTTTTTGGATGCAGGATTACTACCCAGAGAGATTGGGGAAGTTGTTTATTGTGAATGCACCATACATTTTTATGAAAGTGTGGCAAATTGTTTACCCATTCATCGACAACAAAACCAAGAAAAAGGTTATGTTTCAAATTCAGCTCGTATCTGAATGCATGATATATATGTTGGAGGAAAATATTTAAAAAGTTGGATTTGACTTGCATTGCAGATAGTATTTGTGGAGAAAAATAAGGTGAAATCAACACTGCTAGAAGAGATGGAGGAAAGTCAGGTCCCAGAGATATTCGGTGGCTCACTGCCATTAGTCCCATTTCAAGATAGCTAATTAATTAAGTAACCGTTGGCAGAATAAGGAGAGGCCCTCAGCCAAAAATAAATATTACTATTTCTTATTTATGTGTTTCTATGACGTTTTTTTTTTACCCAATTACTTTACACTGTTGTATCAGCTATCAATATTCAGTAGTAAATGAGTTTGATTTTTTTTCTTCCCAACATGTTAAACTAACTACTGAATCCGAAGTAAAAAATTCTTAGTAAAGTAGCCAATTTGTAAATGAGTTTGAAAAAAAATGTCTTTTGTCACAAATTTGTAAATGGGCCAAAAGCCCTATAATAAAATCCATATTTTTTTCTTTATAAATTAGATTACTTTTATCAATTCTTTGGTTAGTGCCTGCTGCACTCCTTTTTATCTTTTTGGAACAATCAATCAGGGATGTAAAATTAAATTCAGGAATACACTCTCTTTTTTATTTTTAGAATGACCAATCTGAAAGGTCAACAAATATTCCAAAAAAAATTGGAGGAAGGAACTTGAGAAGTGTATGAAGCTACAACCCAATTCCTTATTTAATCAATTGTTACTAGACAAGTCCCATTCTAAAAATAATTGTCTCATGGGTTCTTTTTGAGTGGGCCAAAAGTCCATTATACTAAATCATCAACATATAATCAATTAATTAAGAATACCTAAAAAACAATTAATTAAGATGGAATAAACTTTAAATAACATAATTTAAACATGAAAAAAATATTAAGCAATAAAATATAATAATAAAAATAAATACCGAAGACATAAATGAAATAACAAATCAGTTAATTTATGCATAAATTAGCCTTTTTTTATAATAAAAAAAATCCTTTTGGTCTATCAACCACAATGGGCCAAACCCATTAACAACAAGCTATGTAATTTGTTTTGTGATTTCATATTAGTTCATTAGTCAAATTTTCAGTACAAAATAATCATTTAATTAAAATAAGCAATAAAAAAATTTAAATCAAGTCTAAATAATAATTATCATCACAAATTCACAAAATAGAAATTTAAATCAACATAATAAGATGATAAAATAAATGTCAATTCATAGTAAATAACAAATAAAGTAAGAAAATTAATCATAGAATTAATACAAAATAAAAGGATTGGATTAGCGGATAATCCACAAGTAAAAACCCATTCAGATATGAAAATAGCGCTTAACCCCACTCCCCCTTCCCTCAATTCGTAGCATCGTTGGTGTAATTTGGTGAAGCTCTTGTTGATGAGAAAATGAGCTTTAAGTTCCCAAAGTACTATTGTTTTAGCTTAATAGTACTTTTAATGGTGGATAAGTGAGGAAAAAATTACAAGAGCTTGTCTATGGAGTATGGAGGGAGAGAGTACAAAAATTAAACCTCTTCTAACTGTGTTATTCCAGTAAGCCGAAATAGAAATATCTAAAATTAAATTTACAAAGAGAAAAAAAAAGAAAAAGTAATTGATGATCATCGAGAAAGTTGAAAATTTTTCATCCTTATTCTATTTTACTTTATTTTTTCTTATTTTTATTTTTTCTTTCTCTTTCTCTTTTTCTTTTATTTTTGTTATATTATTGAATTTATCTATTCACCAACTCCAAAAGTTGAAAATGATGTTAATATTGATGATGTTGGAGTGTAGATTGTGAAATACGGCTGCTGGCCGCAAAGTTTGACACTAGAGGAGCATGTAACGTCCATGGATGAAGCCCAAACAAAACGTGAATCCAAATTCAGTTGCCCGGAACGTGTTTGGGTAGAGATAATTGACTTAATTGGTTTCATTTCACCAAAGAAACAATGACAAGTGGCTTGGTATATCGTTGAATCCATCACAAGTCTTGTCTTATTATCGCTTATCTCTATGCTCATTCCTTAATCTTATTGTTTTGCAAACACGAAACTAATTATATACATAGAATCTTAGTCTGAACAATTTTGCGAAAAGTAGTCCACTTCAGTTTAATTGGTATATACATTTCTAATTTATTATGTTGAATTGATATCGAATGGATATTTCTAATCAGTGTACTTATGATATTGATTAAAAAATTAAAAAAATATTTGTTGTGAAAAAGATTATAAAAAAAACATAAAAAAGTTATAAAAAACATAATTTTTTACATTCTAATAAAAAAAATTAATTTTAATTTCTTAACGTACCAATGACTTAAGTTAACATTTGCCACATGAAAATTTCTAAAGTTTCCGTAGCCCAAGGGGGAAAGTGACCAGAATATAACAGAGGTTGGCAAAACACTGATTGAAATGCACATTATTCACGACCATAGGATAAAGTACGGCATGGTTATAAAAGGCAGATGTTGATATACTCACATATCATTGAAATAAATAATGTTGCACTTGTTATTACCTTATTGGTTCCATGAAATTAGTTGATTACTCAAGGTAGGGATGTATATATATGATCTGATCCGTCCCATTTCCAAACTTAGCTTGTTTAGTTGAGATATGTTGTGAATTATTATATTTGAAGGTGCGGATGCAAATATATATTCTGCCTATACGTCGTTTAAGGAACAAATGATTTTGTACACATAAATTTTTTCTTTTATTTTATTGTACTTTTTTCTCTTACATTTTTTTTCCATTCTCATAATTTTTTTAAAAATTTAATTTATTCTACTCTAAGACCCACTAACATTAAAAAAAAATCGTTGGTAAATTTATCAGTAAACTGAGCATACAAGCTTATTGGTATAGAGAATTTTGAATAAACAAAACTTTCAAAAATTAAAATAACACAAGTTACAATTTCCCTCAAATTAAATTATATCTAGTCGCTAAGTATTGGTTAATTCATAATTGGATCTTGATAGCACCTACGTGGAATAAAATGGTATATGTTTTCAGAAGAAGAAACTTGTGAAGAAAGGAGGTATATATGGAGGGCTCATTCCAGTCAAAGAATGGAGGTTACATGGCTCTTTGACGATTTCTCAGTGTAAGAGATATATCATAAAATTAAGAAAGAAAGTTGCTTATCAAAGTCAACACGTACATTTCACAGGAAGATATGCCAACACTACATTACAAATGTTCTCTTACGATTTGATATGTACTCCTTGTTTCAACTATTGATAGTATGTTGGTGGTAGTGGAAATCATTTGTCTATGCTTTCTGACCTATTTATGGCAGATTAGAATGCGGTTCTTTACTATTTAATTGATATAATTTTTATTTATAAGATTTTAATAGACATATATAAAAATATTTATATTATTGATGAATTAATTAAAAATTATATTTGTAACGACTTCAAACAAAGTAATTACAAAAATCAATGAAATATAATACATAATATTAATAATTCATGATTATATGATCATTTTAAATATTTTAGATTATTATAATATTATTAGAACATATATCATTTATTGATAAATAAATAGAAATTTATAATTATTCATAAAAATCGATAATAATGGAAAGAAAAAAAAAAAGCATCCATGTACGTTGACTACTTTCCGAAAAGTTGAGTAATTGTCTGTTGGAGTTGTTATAAACGTTTTGGGAGAATAGACAAGTAATTATGGTTAAAAAATAAATCAATTTTTATTTACGTATACATAATAAAAGAAAGGTTTAACTATAATTTTAGTTTTTCTATCTTGTCTAATCTACAAATTTTGTCCCAACATTTAAAATAAAGATATTTAGTTTTTTTAAATAAAAAATCATAATTTTGATCTAATTTTTAATTTTATTTATGTTTTATTTCTTGTTTTGATTTGAAAAAAAAAAGACTTATGTCTCCTTAGTAAAAAACTGAAGCTATATATGCAATTTCTTATTTTATTACTATATGAATACATCAATTATATTCAAACCTAACCAGCAAGTGTGTAAATTAGTTAAAACAAAAGCTGTTTTAGCAAAAAAAAAAATAGAGATAGAAATATTTTTATTTTATTGTCATTCGACTTGATTTGGATTGATGTAGTATTTCAATATAAGTTTAATCCCTAGATAGTTATATACGTATTGATAGTGTAATACAATTATAAATTATTGTGTAAATTATTTTAAAAATTAATAAATATATTATATATAATGAGATGTGATCAAATGATTATATAATTTTTTATATTATTATTGTAATTCTTTTTTTCATTGTTATTATTTCAATAAATATAATTTATTTATACGGGAACTAAATTTAAAAATAAAATAAAATGTAGGTACATGAACAGGAAGTAAGAAGTCTTAATTCCCAAACACAACGAATATTTTATGAGCATATAATTAGTCAACTCCGTTGGGTTCAATGCTTGTTTCTAGAATATATCTAGAATGGTGGGAACGAACGAAATGCATGCCGGCATCATTATTGTGACGCGGTTTTCGCCGTATCTTTCCGAAACTCCCAGGTCAGCGTTAACGTGCGTGTTCAAACTTGCTTCTTTTTTCTTATTCCTTTTATACACAGATATGTTATACTCCACGTACAGTCCAAAATCTAATTTATAGAATAATATTTCGTGTACACCATAAGAGAGAAAGAATAGAAGAAGTAATAATGCTGCAAATAATATAGTTGTAATTTATACAATAAAGTTATGCAACTTATACCACTTTTTTATTTTTTTAATCTCTCTATCATATATCACTCATTTCAAAGATTTTTCTTTTTCCTTTTTATCTATTCTTAATTTGTCTATCTCTCTCTCTTTGTTATGTATGACACAGCTAGCTGATGGTTTTGAGACGCAGGTAAAAGCTAGATAAACTCTCTGTATTCTCTGGTCCTCAACCCCTCTCTTTCATGACAGATTAATTATTCATTATCTCTTACATACTTTTCTCATTTCATCGAAGCCGATCGACTTTGGGACTTAAAGTCTTTAAACCACGGTAATTCTTTCCCTTATCTAGGTTTATCAATTTCATGTATTTTTTTTTATCAAATGTTAGTTAGAAGAATTCATGGGACCTTTTTACTTTTTCTTTTTCCCTTCACCTTTTATCATTTAATTATAATTCTATTTTTTTAAAATTTATTTTATTCATGATATAAGTTTTAATGAATAATATTCTAGAAGTAATCTTATATTTTACTTGAAAATAATAAAATTAAATAAGTTTAGTTAACTTTCTTAATCAATATGAAAATAATTATTTTACTTATATATTAGTCTAGAAGAAGTATATTGTTTATCGATTTCATGTACATTATTGATCTGCAACCATCTTTCATATATGCATATCGATCATATATATACAAACCTATGTAATGGATGCATACAGATTTATGTTTGTGTGACTATTCTTTTTCAAACAATTATTCCCTTGACAACATACATATATTTATACCGGTTACTAATTAATGAAAATTCATAAGCATATAAATAATGAGAAAGTCTTTATATGTAAATTAATAGTATATAGGACGTCCTCTCTCATAGTTTATCTTTGCTATCCAAATCACATGTTCGTTTCCTAGGAGGCTCAGAAGTAGAAGACTGCATCGAAAACGCTAGAAGCTCTTGTTGTTGTTGATGGCGCGAAGAAGACGATGACGAAGAAGACGAAGTTACAGCTGAGAAGGAAGGAGTAGCAGAAAGAAAGACGAGGTCATTCCCATATAAACGAGGCATGGTATCATTATTATTAGTATTAGTTGCACTGCCACGAAACACTTGAGCATGTTGATCAGTGAGTGAGCGATTAGTGAGGTAACCAAATTCCTTAGAGAAATGAACCCTTTCTGGAAAATTAAGCTTAGCTTTGGTTCCTTTGAATCTGAGAGCTGCTTCATCGTAAGCGAGTGCAGCTGCCTCAGCAGTTTCAAAGGTTCCGAGCCAAACTCTCGCTGCTTTCTTTGGGTCCCGAATCTCCGCCGCCCACTTCCCCCACGGTCGTTGTCTCACTCCTCTGTAGTGCCTTCTTACGTTTCCTTCACATACATACACACATGTTCAGATATTTCAACAAAAACAATTTGCTCCCATCTTTGTTACACTATTTTTTTTTATAACTAAATTATGATATTTAGACATCCATTTTTCTCAAACATCTATCTGATACTAATCATTTCTCTTTATCTTTTTTTTTATCATCATATTATATCACCTTAATTAATGCCTATATATTTTCTCTTGTAGGTGTTAATTTTAATTAGCATTTTAGATGTCTAAGTACTATTTTCCTTTTTTAAAGAGTTTTTAATCGTGCAAATGTTGTAAAATTTTAGTTTTATTTATTTTTAAATAATTGTTAGTTTTGATCTTCATTTTTTTTTTTTAAAATATCTTTGTCATCATTTAATAATGTGTTGCACATAAACATGTCACATTAACAACTACCATGAGATGACATATAATGTGACTTATCTAGATGAAAATGTCATGTTATCATAAGAACCATTAATTTTCAAAATTTATAAGAATCAAAATTAACAATTTTTTTAAGAATTAAAACTAAAATTTATCATATGTATAAGGATTAAAATACATACTATATGCCCCTATTAAAATGACAACAAAGTTAGATAAAGACAATAGAATATATACTTTCTTCGAAAGCAAAATAAGTGTAATGTAATAATTAATAAGGGAGAAATGAAGAAAATCATTCCTAATGTACTAAGAGGCTACAACTTCAATCATTTTTTTTTTATCTTTATCACGCTAGCTTAGGTGTGTAATAATTGTATACGAGTTTTGATTTTGATATATAAAACTTACGCCTCAATTCAGCTCGAAGCACTTCTATTATAATCTCACCCTAGCCATATAAAAAAAGTGCTATCTTCTTTTTATCTGTGGGCATACAAAGCTGTGTGTAATTTTTAGCTTATAAAGAATAGGCTATCTTCTTTCATTCATGATGTTCTAAGAGGGTAAACTTCTTTCATTTTGTATTTCTTATCGCGCTATCTAAGGTGTAAAAATCAGCATATAAAAATAATTAATGTTATCTTCTTTATCTGTAAGCAAACAACAAACATATTTTTCTTATATCATATTTTTTTTATGAACATGATTAATTTACAACTATGTTTAACAAGACATTTCAATTAATTTTTTATTAATTAAAAATTTTGTTTAACGATTTATTAAACAAATTTTTTAATAATTTTTAACGTTTTTTGAAACATTACTTGAAATAATATTTTTTAAAATGTTAGTTTTTAACTTTTAATTTTTTATAATTTCTTTCATTTTTATCACAGTACATTTATTCAATTTCATTATTATTTTTTAAAATAAATTATGATTTTATTATATTTTTATTATTTTACATTTTTTAACTATTTTAACAACTAGATTTATTAAACAGTTAATTTTTTTCAACTTATAACTTTAAGCTACCAGCAAACTTTCTAGCATTCAATTAATTTTTTAACTTTTAGTTAGTTTTGTCAAAAATAACCTACATTATTTTATTTTATACTTACCATTATACGAATTGAAAATTTACCTTGCTTCTCTTCTCTTGTTTCTTTTTCTGCTCTCGTTTTCTTTATTAGGTGACTTGATATTTTATAAAGAATATATATAGAGGGTGTAAAAAGAAATATGAAATGAACATTATACTTCCCTCAATGATAATATTTTGACAATTTTATTTTTTTACACCATCTCCACACCTACAATTACGTAATTAAGGCATGTTACTTCTTTGAGCTCAAGGAGCAAATACTTTTATAGTTGAATAACTTTCATTTGCCATGATTTGGGTTTGGTACTTTGGTTACATTATATATACAAGACTTTTTATTTCAGTTATTCAGGCATGCATTACATCTCTGAGCTCAAGGATCAAATACTTCTATAGTTGACTAACTTTCATTTGCCATGATTTAGATTTGTTTACATTATATATACAAGATTTTTTTTCCAGTTTGTGTACGTGTGTGGGCTTGGGGGGGGGGGGGGGGGGGTGTTTTACACCTTTACTGGGTGCCTCTACTGATTCTGAATTCATGTATTATAACTATTTTTTTAAAGATATAGGCCGTTGTTTTCATTTGTAATGCAACTTACATTAATATTAGAACATTAGGCTCCATTGAACTGGGTCATTTTAAGTGTGCGTTTGATTTACTAAAACACGAATGATAGAATAGCACAAAAACACTTGTTTTATATTTTATTCTAAATAAACTTATAAAACGATACAAAAACAAGGATTATGTGTACTAAACAAAATTAATGATTTTTATTACTCACAAAAACATGGACAACCTTTTGTCTCGTACGTAACACAACCTTAGAAAAATAATAACCCACTCCTCTACTCTCCTTACTCCCCAAACTACACGCAACGACAATTTCAAATAGCATCGACCAAAATCACTCTAATCTTTAAACTAGTTTGTATTATGATACACTATATATACGTTATACTTTGTTCACATCATCACATGTTTAGTGCATACTCAAATTAAACAATACATAACACAAAATTATTTGTATAGTGCATTGACTACCAAATGATAATCAGAACAATAAAACTTGTATTGTCATGACTCGTCTACTTATCTTGTACTCTATACTTCTTTTACTGTCCTATCAGATGCATATCAAACACTTCGTGAGTGTATATGTTGTATCACTTTTAATTTGAAGAAAGAAAAAGGAAAAGACATACAAGGGATGAATGGATGATCAGCTTTTCATTCAGCCCTATCTGTAAATTAATTCCCAATATTCCATGGTCCTTGTTCACTCCTCAAATCAAATTTCATTCTAATCTATATATAAGAAGAGGCATAAATTTCTAACAGTATATATGATTATATGTGGCAAAGGCAGGAACGGCATACCTTGATGTTGTGGTGGTTGTGATTGTTGATTTGAATCATTTCCAACAACACTTGACTGAGACGCTGTTGTTAGATCTTTGTGTTCTGGATTGCCACCAATGACTTGAACAAGAGCCGATACCACTGCCGATATGTCTTGCTGGGACCGAGAAGAATAAATCGGAAACGCTTTCTCTTCTTCTTCCAAAGGAAGTGGTCTCTTTCCATGTTTTCGATCCACTTTGGCAACTCAGATCGATCGATTACGTGAAAGGTATCAAGTAGCTAGATGTACGTAATTCTTCACTTCGCTGTTCTGTAATGACTCTGATGGAGTATTAATTAACTACACCATTTCCTTTGTGGTTCCGTTGAACGTGACCGGGTGGGTACGCAAGGTAATATTGTATCTGACTAATATCAGTACCTGATGCTATTGTATTTGGGCAGATCGAACGTAAAGCCGATTAGAGAAAGGAAGAAAAAATGGAGCTAAGATAAGGAGTAGGGAAGAAGCTAGGGCTTTTCAACAAATTTTTTAGGTCTATAAACAGACGAAAGGGGAACAAAAAAGTCTCGATCAGTTTCCCGTATTCTTCTTCCTTTTCATAGTTTACTTTTGGACGTTTACTTCTTAAAACAATTCTTGGACTTTTTAACTTCATATCATATTTCAATGGCTACATAGACAAAACCAAGTGTTTGCTAAGAATACGATTCTCAAAACTCATTATCAAACATCAAAAACATGTATATAAAAATTTTTGTTTGCAACATCACAAGCAACTTTCATATTATATACGACTTATACGCATGCACAGTAATATAGCATTACGTGCTTGTTTGTTTATGAAGTAAACGTCCGTTTACTGTCGATAAAATTCATTTTGAAAGAGCAATAGAGAGAAGGCATATATACACATGGCTTCAAGAAATAATATATATCCCTCCATGGCATAATTAATTCCTTTTGTTAGTCTTTAAAATCATAAATTCATGTGATTTAGAAAATGTCTGTAAACCATAAACCTTTTCCAACCATAACTTCTACAGCACTCAAAGAAATGAGACAGAACACGCTGCATCTGGAGAATTGACATGTTCTACACAACCTTGTGTAACCCAATGTTGAGATCAGATGATATGGAAATCAGGAGGGGAACAGACTGAAGCCACATGGCTCTGAAGACTCGTCTCTGATGAGCTTTTATAGATTGGGAAGGCTTGTGACCATTATATCTGATATCAAATATGTGAATCATGGGGTCAGCTGAACCAGATGTTATGAACAGTCCATTGGGGGACCAAGCCTGGTTTATCAGAGCTGATTGACATTCGCTGCTTTCTTGCTTCCATCCAAAGGCATGAAGTTCTGTCCGTTTTGATCTAATATCAAATAATCGAAGCTGCCTCTCATGGGTGCTGCAATGCAACATCAACGTCAACATCAACAACACCTTTAACCCAAGTTAATTAGGGTCGGTGGTAAATGAATCCAATGATAAATAAAAAATAAGACAAATGAGAGAAAAAAAAACCTATAATAAACGAAGGGTGAAAGGAAGAAAGAAGAAAAGAGGAGAAAAAAAACTAAAACAAGGGAACGATTAGATCATAAAATTACTAATGAATTTAACCCCCCACTAAGCTTACAATGTGCAATGTAACAAATAAAAGAAAAAGAATAACAGTTAATGTCTCCCACAATAAACTTACATATATACAACAAAAAGATACAGTCAAAACTAAACTCGTAATTATACTCTGTCATGCCACCCAAGTATATGATTTGGGTTGTCAAATTGAACTGAGATCTCCTGATTGAAAAGTTAGGGAAAAAAAACTTAAATGTGGGCAATGTTCTCATTTTTTATCCTTATTTAGAAAGAAAGCATAAGGAAGGCCGAAATGTCACTTAAACAAAAATTTTCCATCTTAAGTCCATAGTCCAATAAGCAACCAACATAAGGTACATTCAGTCCAGGAGCTGATCACAGCAAATCATAATAGCATTTCTCACCATTATGGTGTTACAAATCATAATAAGCATGACAATATTTCAACATCCGTCACAAACATTGCATTTCCGCTTATTATAATATCAATTATTTTTTATGCATGTACATGTAAAATATCAGCCATTTTCTTTTAACATTAATTGAGATTCCTTACTTCTTCCACTAAAGTGAGAGGAGTCAAATCCGGCTAAAATAATAATATAGCAAAGCTTGTGACAAACTGAATTGCAAAGGCAGATGATATTTACCCCGTTTGGACCATGAATAAATTGACGTCATACGGATTTGGCAGGACACTCAAACATTTACTATCAACTTGATGCTTGAACTCTTGTTTTCCTGCATGAACATCATACCCCAAAATCTTCTTATCTTTACCAGCGGACAACACAATTTGCTTTTGCTGCATACCAGCCACTCCCATGACGGCAGAAGAATGATCATCCTTATGCAATAGTTGGGGCTTCCATTTGTTCTCACTATTCTCATTCCACATTACGACAGCATGGTCAGTTCCACCAGTTACAAAACTGGTATTTTCCCAGGGCAGAAAAACAATGTTATTTATAACACCCTTAACATGAGGCTTGTCCTCTAAGAAATTAACACGCGCTCTCTGTCAATTACATGCATATATTACATAGTATCAATCAACTATAAAAGGAAACCAAAATCTAAACTGTTATTTGCACTCCAGCATATTTGCCACAAAATTCATATCTTACCTCTCCCCCTTGCACCTTACTCAAATCTGTAACTGATATCTGAGAGTCTTGACTATCAGCATTATATACTGAAAATACACTGTTTCCATCTGGGTGCCAGGCTACATCTTCTGGCCATCTCCTCTGCTTTTGGGATGCACAATCAGTAGTTCTAAGCAGAGTAGCTCCTGATCTACAAATTAAGGTGAGGAGAAATAAAATGTAAAATATATAATATGGGGTAAGAATATTTAAAATACTTTGATGTTCAAAGTTATAACGTTTTCTCCCACAACACTTAATATATAATACCACCGAGGGACAAGCTGTCACCGTTGGTGGAATGAGCAAACCTTCAATAAATCAAGGAACTGAAGTCCAAGTTCCATGAAATAATAGTGCACAGTGCACACCATAGCATAAAATAGTAAGCTCAAATTAAGAAACTTGAAGGATCTCACAAATTTTACTAAAGCAAAAGAGATGGAGAAAAGATCCCAAACAAAGTCCCAGTACACAATCTGTACCCGTCTTATTGCTGTCCAAAAGGATGCATTTACATGACAACCACCAAATCATTCATAAAATTCACTGCAGCCTACAATTCACTACAAATGATCAAGAAATTTCCTGAAAATGCATATGTTAAAGCAGAAATAAAATGAATTCGAGTCGAGAGACCATATTATAAAATATATTCATGTAATTTTAACAATAAATGTCCTTTTTCTTTAAGAAAGAACCATATAATAAAAAAATAGTACATCAAAAAATGTCTGCCATGCATTAGACCTGTATTAGAAACAAGAAATGCAGATTCAATTATCTTGCAGATTCCTTAAGCAGAACGATATTTTACCTTCATTTGTATGATCTTCTCGTTAGATAATTTCATATTTTGATAGTCAACTAACATGTAGGTCTAAAAATATAAGGAGATTTTTAAAATAAAATAAAAACTTAAAAAAGAAAAACTAAGACATACCCAGAACTATGAACTTCCCACAAGTTGACCACTCCGTCCAAAGCACTGCAAACATTCACAAAAAGATGCAAGCATCAGACACAAAACCTATATATGCTTTTGCTTCCACTATTATATTTATATGGGCAGGGCTTTGAGAGTTTAGGGAGCTTTCAAAACACTAATATCGGTCAATAATGCATGAGATCATGCATTTGGCCAAAAGCTAAAAAACCAAAAGCTGAAGAGGAAAAAAGATAAGCAGACGATGAGTTACACAAAAAGGCAAATTTTCACACTAAGTCAACTCTCAACAATAACTGAGTTGTGCATTTGAACATTGGTTTGCAAACTATAATCCATAATCCTTTTCATAAAGAAATGATTATACTACCTGGTCACAAAACGCTGATCATTCACAGGACACAAAGCAATACATCGCACTCTTTTTTTATGCTGACTTGGCAAGTGACTGCTTAATTTTTGACAAACCACAGTGCCTGGTGAAGAACTCATGCATACTAAAGGAACCAATGCCTCATGTTCTTTCCTTCCTGGAAAGGAAATAAAATTAATTCTTGCCAAAGTTAGACTTAGTAATGTGTATGAGAGGCCAAATTTATATAAGAACACCAATTAATGAAGGCTACCAAATTTCCTTTTGCACCCTCTGTCCTTGATTTCAGTAGAAACTCCAAGAGACTTTGCGGTTATGGGATGCGAAATTTTTGAATTCACAGTAACGTGTGACTTAGACTGATGGTGGTTTATGGAAGAAACATCACTTTTATGAATAGAACCGTGTTTTGATCCATGATGTTCTCTGTTCACATATTTAGTTTCAACACCTGATGAACTTGCACTAGTTTGACCTCTGAGGAGAGCCAATTTGGATTCAGATTCTCGCAACCTTTTTTCCGCTTCCTCAAGCTGTAAAGTAATATTATCCAAACACACAATCCGCTCATAATTTTCTACACAAAGATTAATTCTACCTATTTTGGCTTTTCTTGGAATAATAAACAATGTCTCCGAAACATGTTTAGTTCACGTTTCTCCATCAATCATGCACGCAACTACACTTATTTCACGTAAAATTTGTGTGTCTAACTGTCTATCTCTTTTCATAATAAAATTTTACTAGTCAAATGTTTTTTGAAAATAAATAAACGTAAAAAATTCAAGCAAAAAAAATTATGTAAAATAGGAGCATACTAATTAACGAGTAATGCAAAAAAGGAAAAACGATGAAGAGATAGGAAGAACCTGGATGGTGTAATGAGAAATGTAGTAACGGAGGTTTTTGACTTCACGGGTACGGTGCTCGACGAGAGCCATCAATGCTTCCTCGTGTTCTAACCTACTATTTACGACGCCGTTCTGCTCGTGTTCCGTTTGCTTGCTTTTTTCGTTTGGTTCGAGTCCCATTTTCTACTGTCTATTGCTCTTCCTTCAAAATTTGAAAGAAATGAAGAGGCGCTGAACGCTGTACGTTGTTTTATAGGGATGGTTACTGATAATTAGGAAGGTAACTGCCAACTAAGAGACATGCGCAACATAATTGATACTTACTACGTCCAAGTCTAACTCTGTTTGTAAATCATGATCAGAAAGTTCAACCTTAATTTTCATCAAATCTTTAATATTTATTGTTTTTAAAATTATGATAAAATCAATTATAATATAAAATAATTATGGTAGAGTTGAAGCAAATAGAGTAACTTTTGCTTCTATCAAAATCAATTTTACAATGATCAATTTTGTAATGCACTAATTTTTTATCTTAATTATTATTTTTTTGGCAATTTATTTTTAATTGATCTATGCTATTTTGCAAAAGATAAATCTAAATTCTTGTTGACATTGCTAAAATATTACTCCCTTCAATCTTGATTAAAGAAGGAAAAAAAAAGACACATTTCACATTTATTAAAAAAATTAGTTAATTTTATTAAATTATGTTATTTTTAATTAAAAAAAATTCCTAAATTATCTTTCATTGTACTTTTATATCATGTATAAAAAAAATTTTGACCTTATTAAATTAATGGATATTTTGAAGATAATCTTTTATTGTAACTTTGGAGCGAAACGAACTTAGCACAGTATTATACTTTGGAATGAGAGTGGTAAAGAAAGAAAAAAAAATGAAAAATGTTACATGAATATCTTTGTATTAGGAATGTTTATTTTACACATTTTATGTTTTAAATTTAATGGTCATCTACTCACAATACAAAATAATTCTATAAATAATTATTATAAAAATTAATTAATTTATTATATATTGTGATTTGTAGATAAATGATAACGTAAAATAATTTTACAACATTAGTGGATAATTTTTTTTTTCTTTTATGTTTCTCTATTTCTTTTTTTATCATTTTATATTACTTTTGAGTTTGATGTTTTAGTTTATCTAATAGACATTCACACATATATGTAATATAAGTATTTTGAATTTCTTTTATTATAATATTATGTATTTTATAAAAATTTGTGATATTTTTTTATTATAAGATATTATAAACTATTTATTTTCTTCATTAAAAGAAATTATTGCATCCTTCACCTGCAAGTACTATAATATTGCATTTTCATTTGTCGTTTGCCTTCAATGAACTGCATGCTGGTACCATACTAATAATTCCATGCTCAAAAACGGAAAAGTGAAACATCTACATATACAAGAAACAAAATAATAATAGTATACTACAACTAGAGATAGAATTTGTATTCAATTTAACATTTCATGGAAATAAACCTAAGCACTCTGTTCAAGGTTTAGTTAGGCAAAGAAACTAAACCATCCGAGAGAAATATGGAATTATATTTGCAGGCCTAAATTGAAAATTGATGTTTTAAGTTTCATTATCCTTAAGAGAATTGAACTGTCATTCTATCAACTTGAACTTCTAATTTCTAATACTGCTGGAACATAAAGAACAATTAATGTCTTTCACATAAAATGAAACTGAAACAAAACGCGTATAAACCGGAACCTGGTAAATGCAATAGTAAGGCTGTGATCGACACACATCACGTGAAATGCCATTCATAATTGCCAAATTGAACATTTAATCGATTAATGGAGGAGGTGTTTTTGTCTTATTCGCTAATTCAGTAGACTCTCTATGTTATAATCATTGACAGGAAGTGCACTTGCACGCATTAATCTGATTATATTCGGCTTCATATCTCAAAAGTAACATTGGAAAGAAATACAAACAAAACATCATGCCAACTTTGACATTGAACGAGTTTTCTCACATTTTGCTTAGTTATTACAAAAGACTTTGGGATGGCAGAATCCATCATAAAATCAAGAAACTGAGGTTACAGATTTGTCTGCTACTACGGGCAAAAAACAAAATACTCGTCATCAAGACTATGAAAATATTTTCTGTCCTACACTCCTCTCACTTTAATAGTTATATTTGACTTTGTGTGTTCATTTTTTCCCTAATTTTAAGTTTTTTAAATAAAAAATAAGACAAAGTTATCAAATATAAAATGATTAAAGCATCAATTTCATATTAAATTATTATTCTTCTAACAACTTAACATGTGTTTTGAATTCGTCTCAGCTATACAATTACGTTAAATAAAACTTATTTAAGTAAATAACTTATTTTAGGGTGCATTTGAGTAAACAACTTAATTAAATACTTATTAAATAAGAACTTATTTATGCATAGGAATAGTACTTATGCTACATTTCGTAGGAATAAGTAGTATGTTATATTTATAATCGAAGAAAGTATAAGTTGTAAGCTATTTTTATAAACTATCCTAGAAAATTTATTGAAATAAACTAAAAATATCTTATAAACATTTCATAGATTATTTTTCACAGGTTTTCCTGTTGTTTACCCACAGGGGTGGAACTACAAATACTGGAACAGGGGCAGTCGCCCCCAGATCCATGAAATGTTACAAACATATGCACTAATAAATGTTAATTTAGTATTTTTATTTCTTCTAAATTTCTATCTAGTCCCCCCCTGCAGTTACTAACATATTAATATAATACAACTTTCTTCTAAAAATTTTATCTAGCCCCCTCTGTCCCCGTTTTGTTGCAGTCCTCTTCTAGATTTTTATATTTGTATATGTATAGAAAAGTTATCAGTAGTATTTATATTTTTTTATATTTAATCAAAACTGAAAACACATAAAATTTATAATTTTTAAATTTCATCTACTAAATTTTTTTTTACATAAATAGGAAGCCATCTTAGTGTATCAAATATTGTATTCTTTTTTTTTTCAATTTTAAGTCATGAATATCATTTGTTTTTTCTGTCATCAAAGAAATTAGGAGGCCAAAAACAAATCAAGTTAATTAACATGTTTTTTTCTAGTTGATATTTGTAATGAGTTTTTTCTTCTTTTAAATATGTATTTTCTTATATTGATAGAAGAAATAAAAATGTATTTATTCTTCATTAAAAAAAAGGATTGATTTAGATGTATTTCATCTTATTCTTGTCACAAACTTTAAATATTTCATCACATACTTATAAACTTGATGAACAACATTTTAAGGGGAAAAAAGTCAATTATTTTGATGTATTATTGTATTTACTTTCATAAGTTATATGATATTTATTTTTTATTTAACGGATTTTGGACGATTATTAATAATAAAACTAGCCATTATTAACTTTTTTATGAGTTAAATTTTCGTCCCACCAAGTCAATATTTCTGGTTCTTGTTCTGTCCCTGCTTACACAACTGCTTAGTCCAAATAAATTATAAATAAACTCTCCCAACCAGTCTCAAACAGCCTGTAACATTTTTTAAAGCTCCTAGGATCCATTCCCTCCCAAGTCTAACTAACAGATTAGCGCAACATGGTACACTGGTTACAAAGTTAAAGGAGTTGGAATCTTTAATTATTTATCTTAAATTTGATCTAGAAATCTGCGTATAAAAATTATTACTTAAATTATCCCATTTTATAGAGTTCATCTCAAGCCTGTGTGAACAGAGAAAGCAATAGTGGCGAAAGAATTTTTTAAATAAAAAATTTAGCCGAAAGATGTTTAACTTAACAATAATAAAATACTACAACTTTGTTTTTATTTTTCTTCTGATCCAAACGAAGTGCCAAGAAAGTTAGCACTATTGACGGCTGAGAAGAGAAATCACTGGAAAGTGGAATTGGGTAGGCCGCAAGAATTTCAGAGACTGCAATTGCAAGAGAAATAACAATATCCGAAATAATAATAAAGTAAAACTAAGATGTTCCTCAACATTCACTTTTATAGACAAAAAATATCCCACAAGGGCACAAACGCCCCAGAATTTATAAAATTTTAAAAAATACATATGAACAACAGTCCAACAATATTTTGTCCAACAAAAAAAAAAAGTAGTACAACAATAATGAGCAATAAAATCCGCAGTTAAGTACCCTTGAACCCCACAACTCTCAAGGGAACTTAATGCAAATAGTGACATCATCATCTGTTCAAAGCTAACAAAAATTTTGAGCTTCAGTTAATCCATTCTCTAAACTTGTGAGAAGGTAGCAGGACGCCATGCAAAAATTTAGGAAATAAAGAAAGTTACTACAATCAGTGACTTCATTCTGGTTATGTACCTCGGCCTCAGAAAACTTGTGTTTAAGGCTCCTCTATAAGCAAAAAAATTGTGAGCCCTTTTCCTCCTGGCTCTACTTTCTCTCATAAAAAGAAAATGTCAATATACAGACTTGGGGGTTGGCATGACATTATGGTGCAATGTTGAACAGTTAGTGCCCAAGGAAAGGCTAAATCAATTAAGAGTTTTTTGTAGAGTCTATCCCATTAGCAGACTCTTCTCCACTTGACAAAGTTGAAGGGCTCCCTTGGCTTCGATTCTCCTCGTTGCCAGCAGTGCGAGATTTTCCGGGTCTCAGCCTAATATTGGCACCCATGGGGAAAGGCTCCTGCAGAGACAAAAAATATTTGATCAGTTTAATCACCACCAGAAGAATCAGATAATATGTTATTCCTTCTAATTGGAATCAAACATGTCATTTTTATTGTTAAATGCACATCAGATCTTGGAGATTCCAGAGCCTATATCCTAATTCTATTATTGACCACAAGACCCTCGTTGACCAGAGATACTGCCTGAAAAGAGCTAACAAACCTTAGGCATGTCTCACCTGTACATAAGTTTGAACCTAATTCAACCTAAAAGCTAGTTCAAAGAATGAGAGTTATCCCCCACTTATTACGTTTCCCTGACACTATCTTTAAGCTAATGTGAGATTTGGGTTTTTCTTAATGCACCCCCTCACGCATAGTATTAATGGGCCGGATGTGTGGATAATATAGTAAGTATCTTCAAATTTGGATTTAATCCTAACTTAACACCAAAAGCTAGCTCATATGAAGAAGATTAATAAGTATAACTAAAGAACAAGCTTGATTTACCGGATCACCAGCATTTGGGCCATCTGTATGGAAGAGAATAGGACGGCAACGTTTGTCTTCGTTCATCAGGCTTGAGTTCTGAAAATGAGCAATAAGAGAAGCTTTTCCTTGAATTCGGGCATAGGCAAGTGAGGCTACTTTTTCACTATTAAACTTCTCCCATTTTTTCCCATCAAAAGCCTGCAAAACATTTTTTTTATTTAGTTCCATCAACATGTGGAACTCAAAAATAGTACATAGATAGATAACTCAAATTAATATTACATAAGAACATCCAAATAACCTGGTGGAAAGGAATAATTTGACCAGGATCAATCATGTTTATGAATGCATAGCCAACATTACATTTATTCTGCAATCATTGTAGAATCAAATTAGAAACATATTTATTATTTCTTCTCAAAAGGAAAGAATCAATCAACCAGAGATACTTACCTTGAAATCAATCGGTAAATACAGAAAATCATAAGTTCCCTTACACTGCTCGTCTATTGCAGCAAGAAGCATCTTTGAAGTATACCTACCAAACAAATAGCAAATAAAAAAACAGAAACAGGTCAAATCGGGAGACTAATGCAAGAGAGTATGAATTCTTTACTGCCTCTAAAATCTGATTGATCAACATAAAAGTATATGTCATATGAGTACAGGCATGCACAAGTGTGTCCATGGAAGCATTAGCAAGCAAGAACTCCAACGCCTCAAAATTTAAAAGGTAAGAGCCAAATGCTCAGCTGCCAACTTGGATAAAACCATTAAATGTAAAACATGTGTCTATGTTAGTATTTGTAGATCTAAAAATAAACATCAATAACACCTTTAACCCAAGTTAATTGGGGTCAATGGTAGATGAATCCAATGATAGATACAAAGAAGTTGAAAGAAAGTAAAGAAGAAAAAAAAAGGAGAAATAAGACAAAAGAAAAGAAGGGTGAAAGAAGGAGAGAAAAAATAAAGAGGAAAGGAACTAAAAAGGGATCATCTGGAACATGGAGATAATAACAGGTCTAACCCTCCACAAAGCTTATAGTTTTTCTCCATTCCGTCCTAAGGCACACCTTCCGCCAATCTATATCTCACTCCATTAAGTCTTGTTTAATTACCTTTTCCTAGGTAAGTTTCGGTCTATCTCTACCTCTCTTTGTAACGAGCTCTTGGTAACAAACTCTTGCAGATCTAAAAATAATCTATAAAAATAAAATAATGGCTTTAAGGAAACTAACAGTTTTACCGGTGCAACATTCAGTTGAAGACAGAAAATTAAGAAGCAAGAAGAACCAAAAAGCTGGGGAGAGACAATTAACTTACTTGTTGGGAATATTTTTTATCATAAGTGTAGTTCGGCTGTCTTCCCCCCGCAATATGCGACCTAAGTCGAGCTCATACAGTTTTTTATCAACATTGTTGGTGTTTGCTTCATTTCTACGGTGATAAAGGTTTCTCATGCGTTCATTGGAAGCATCAAATTTTGACATTGAAGACATAGGATGTCTCACAGGGAAAACATGAGATAATTGTTTAGGAGAGTTCTGTCCAGCATTGGATGTTAGTTCGGTGCCATTCCCACCAACATGAGAAAACATGTTATGAGAAGGAAAATCCAGTGGATGCATTTGCCAGGAACCATGAAAACCTCCACTTCCTAGAGAACCCAAGCGAAAACCAGAAGCCTCAGGGGACCCTCCCAAGTAAGAATTTTGCCTTTCCCATGGTGAGGCTGTAACAACTGGTGCTGATCCAACATGATGGTCCATCATATGTGGTGTTCTCAGCATATGAGGCGGTGTTCTAGCAAAGCTTGACATCTGTGGAAGGCCCTGAGAAGAAGCATCATTAACAAATGATGGCGATTTCTGCCAAAGCATGGTACTCGATGAAGGTTGCTGTTGCAAATTGGAGCTGTTCCACATGTGATAAAGTCCATGATGTGGGCGTATCCCATTTCCTGATGAGCAAAAGTAAAACAAAGATGTCACATCAGGATTAGATGTAAAACTGTTAAACCCACATTACAAATTTGTTCAGCTTACAATTACCCAGTTCCAACCACTTGAACTGAAGACCCATATTTAATTTGGAATTCTTAATCACAGATAGTCAGACAACTCTAAAATATTCAAACCCAATGTTTTAAATCCCGGATAGCGGAACGTAGCGGTTGGCTCCAAAAACGCTATAGTAAGATAGGGTATAGCGGGATAGCCGCTATTTTTAAATTTTTTTATAGTTAATATATAATCATACTCTATACATATAATAATTTAACATTAAAAAGTCAGAAGTGTCTTAAACAAAACATACAAGTAAATACCAACAAGGAAAAAAATTCTTGGACACCCAAAGGGTGGAGTCATGTAGGCACCTTGAGAGAGAATACAAGCATCATAGATAGGAATTATCAATCATCAAATATCATCATCTTTTAAATCCAAGTTTTCTTTATCATTTTAACTATTATTGCATCTATAGATTTTATTTCTGGAAATTAAAATCTCAAAAATTGCCCTCCAGGAAAGACCTGATGTCTTTGTTCAGAGGGATTTTCTGGAATCAACACATAGCACCACACTATAGAGCCCCCACTACACTAAACTGCTCCGCTACAGCATCCCCTGTAGTGGGCAGGGGCTTCTCTGCACCACTGCACCGCTATAGCATGCTATTTAAAACCCTGTTCAAATCAATACCTTGATCTTTCATAACAACATCAACATCACCTTTAACCCAAGTTAATTGGGGTCAGGGGACCTTGATCTTTCATAATTGATGAATATTTTTGGCATGTCAGTAAAAAAACAAGATTTTGGGGGTTATTAAAAACTCTCGAAATGCATATTCCTTAACAACCAAGCCCAATACTGTAAAGTTTTAAATTGCTAGGATGCCGGTTCAAATAAACAATTTTATCCTCTCTAGTCATTTAGCCGCTTCAAGTAACAATTTTCTAAATAGACAGTAATCTTTTGAAAACTATTGCACAAACGAAAAAATATACATTAAGCATTCTTAGAACATAAAAAAGGTGCACTAACCTCCCGCATTAAATTCTGCCAAGTTCCCAGTTGAGCCCACTCCCTGAATATGCCTGCCATCAGAGGCTTCTGTTGCTCCAGCACCTATATTGTTAGCCATGTTGCTAATGGAGCTAGAAAAGTTATAAGGACTACCATTAGCTAAACTATCACGATACTCAGGTAAGGAATGAGGATGAAATCTCGAACCAGATGCAAACTTCATTGCATCAATAAAGCTACTTGACTCACAAACACTGGACACTTTTCCAGCAGGTGCCCCTCTCGCAGTGTTGTGAATACCAGAATTCACATGGATGAATGCATTATCCATAAATGCATTCAACGGTTGCCTAACTGTAGATTGAAATCTCTGATTATATCCATTTTCTAAGCAACCAGATCCAATTACTCCAGAAGGCACTGTTGCTGTAAATAATGTCTAGTTAGACCATGAAGAGCATTTGCTTCCTAAGAGAAAAATAAGTGCAGGCAGATAAAATCTTACCTTTTTGTCTTGATGATAAGTTGTCAATAATACTTTGACCAAGATCTCGCTCCTCTTTGCCCCTTTGAGACTGGTGCATCAAACTACAAATGCAAGGTTTCCATGGTTGTTAACAGAGAAGGAAATAGCTTCTTAAAAGGAAAATGTAACGAGTTTTGCAACAAGGAGTATAACAACTTTGCATTCCATTAACCATAAAAGCCAACAAAAAAAAAAGGCAGCAATTAAAGGTGATACAAATACATATGCATATCCAAAATAAAACCACCTGCATAGTATCTTTTAGATAGGCACACATTAAATAGAGAAAACAGTTACAAGAGCTGCTACAAATTTTAGAAGAAAATAAATTTACAAAAAAGGGAAAAAATGGGTCAAGCCACCAAGTTTCAAACCTAGGATGGCCAGGTTCAAGCTTGATCTGCTTCCCAGCAATGTCAATCTTGTTCAATGCACGAAGAGCAGCCTCTGCGGCTCGAACATCATAAAACTCTATAAATTTGTGATTATTCATTTCTGGATATTCATAGATCTGCCATTGAAGACATAATATTTAAGGAACCTTGTATAATCTTCATAAAACACATGCAACTAAACTAAAAACAGGGGAAAACCAACAATGGACAACTTACTTCTTTAATTTCTCCATAAAATCCAAAAATTTGTTTAAGCTCATCATCTAAAACAGGTGAATCAAGACCAGATAGCATCAGTGTACCATGGCCAATATCCTTTTCTGGAGCATTGACCTAACATGTCTTCATGTTAATATACATCTATAACCAAAGTGTAAAAAGTAGGAAGAGAAAGTAATTGAAAAAGCAAAGCACATAGTTCTAATACTAACTGGTAAGATGATAAGAATGACAATAGCAACCAATTTTATCCAAATGATACCAATGGAAATGGAAATATGCATACAGGATAAGTTATTAATATTATACCTTTGGAATTGAATAATGTATATCAAGTTTCCTAGACCTCAATGGCCTATTTTGAAGTGCTTGCATTGCATTTTGTGCTGCCCTTAGATCTTGATAAGAAATCATGACAAACCCACGATGCTTACTGGCTGTATAAATGGTTCGGATATCTCCATATTGCTGCCAGAACAAACATAATAGTGCATTTACATTTTATGATTAATGATATAAAATGCTTCCTGAGAATATAAGATAACATCATTCAGCAAAGAATAGACACACCTCAAAGAGAGCCTTTAGCTCAGAGTCTTCTACATTGCTATTAATGTTTCTAACAAAAAGTGTTCTAGAAGGCTGTTCAACAAAAGGAAGTTTTCCTTTAGAACCTCCAAAGAAACCAAAATCTCCATCGAGAGCACTTATTCTTTTTCCTGAACTTAAATGTTCATCTCCTTCCATCTCCATGCCTCCACCACTGCTAAACAGATCAAAATCTTCAAAATCATCATTTGTTCTGGCATGAGAACTGCATCCTAACTCATCAACAACACCAGAAAAAAGATCGTCTTCATCAGGAAGGAGATTCCCTATAGTGTCAGCCTCCATTTCTTCAAGAGATTTATATGGTTCTTCCTCAGGGGGTGAATCAGCAGTAATGAGATGATCAGACCGAACACCATTCCCGAATAACCTTACTGCACCAAGATATGCAAATATGTAGACAGATAATGATATCAATTTAACTGAAGTAAAATCAGAAAACCTTAAACAGATAGAAAATAACTTATTAGACAGATGAAAGGACATTTCGTTAGTACTGATCACTTAATGACGCCACAATACCCATCATATATGTATGCTCAGTAGGCATGAAACAGAGACTTACACTTTTGGCTAAATATCTCAGACATGGAGCTTGAGAATAAACTACTTTCACAAGGGGCAGCATTGGTCACAATCTTGTTCCCAATTAAACCATAAGAGGTAGGTGCTGACTGCAGACATGCATCAGACAATGATTTGGGACGGTAATTCGATGATTCTGTGGAATGAATACTATCCCCAGGTAGACTAGCCTGTGGCACCAGTAAGCCAGCTTTTGCATTCACATCAACAGGTGGTGTAGCATTCAAAATGCTGCCAGGTGATGCTACCATTCCATTGTTTCCTGATAAAATCAAAATAGCACAACTTACTTATCCAGCAATTAGTAACATGTTTTGCAGATAAAGTAATACAGTAATTGAGATAGATGTATAAAAATGGTTTGACATCAATCGCTCATTCAAAGTACTTTACTATATTGATTGATAACTGATGATCATTATATCAGATTCAGGAGCAAGAACAACCAAACATTTATATATTGTTGAAAGCAAAAAGTGAGAGGAAAATCGACTAAAATGTCCTAAAATGCTCAAGTATAATCAACGAATCACCACAAATGGAAATAACATTCTTTTTAGGATTTCAGTTATCACAATTACTCATATCATAGCCAATTGCTAGTTTACATTAATAATCACTTGTTCCATGTGCACCCAAACATTTACAAGTCATCCAAAACAGAAGGAAAAGAAATATTGGCTGAAAAGCCCTAAAATGGAAATGTATTACCACAATTCAAAATTGAGAGCAGTTGTATCCTATAAAGTATAATGTATACAGAAACATACACATACAGAAAAATAATCCTAAAATAAACAAAAGTAACTAATCAATTTGTGAACCAACTTCTGAATAGTCCATTTAATGTCTCAATAACAATTGGTAGTATTTTGTTAGATAGAAATCTTGGGGCATTAATGAGGGCATTAGAGAGTACTAGTAAACCAGTACAGCATACAGAACTATTTTGAACAAATAATGGAGTGATCTGTCCTCACCTTGTGGGTAATGGTCATTAATAGATTTTGGTTTCTGTAATCCAACATTCCTCTGCCCAAAAAAAACAGAATTCAGGACAAGTTTAGAAAACCAACGAGTCAGAAAGGCAATAGCATTGAAGGTCAGAGAGAAATTAATTAACATTTTGAAAGAAAAAAAAAAAAAGACCCAAGTTTAATAAAACTGTACAATTAGGGATCTGATGATCATTAAATTCTCGGGGTCACATTTTAGAAGTTCAAGAAACTAAAATTACAATAAAAATACCTCAGAGCGAAAGGAAATGTCATCAAAAAAGTGGGATGAAGCAGAAACCCCCCTCTGATCCATGATTTGAAAAGGCATCCTGCAGCCTCAGGGTCAAGAGAATCTGGAAGAAGAGTAATATTGCTGAAAAACTCACCAATTGCTTCCTTGGACTCTACTCATCCTTGTATATTGGAAATAAATTTTAGTTCATTTACTTGACAAGGGAAAGTGCAGATAACAGTGAACATGGAACTCCAATCAAAAAAGAAACTTGCGGGCATGTCAAAACCAGAAAATATCAGTTATCTTAGGTTCTTGACTATTAGATTCTATTAGATTAAGAAAGAAAGAGGGAGGGGGGAGAACCGGGTAATTTAAACTAGGCTACCTAAATTCTACTTGCCAAAAATTTCAAAGAGATCGATGCAAAAAATGGTTGCATCTTCAACTAAATACCACCGGAAAGGGATTCTATTGGGGGTAAAGAAGAAAGCCCGTGGCTTACCTACCAAAGACCTAACACAATTGAACCATTTTGGTTGCCAATAAAATGCAGGAAATAGAAATAAAACCGTCCATAGAAATTAGGAGATTCCTATTCAACTGCACATAAATAACTGCCAGCTTCCCCTTTTTGCAACCAACCAAAAAATAAAATGAAAAAGCATCAGACTTAGGCTTTCAATTCCCCACCTTTGTAAGGGAATTTTGCAGGAAAAGCCTTAAACATGAACAGATCAGGGGCAAAAACACAATTTTCGAAAAGGGGAATTAGTGATGATGAACATAAACAGGTCATGATCCCAAAGTCAGAAGCACCAAGACATAATCAGCCAAAAAATAAATATTGCTATTTAAAAAAAATAATACACGGATTATAATATTTTTAACCAGACAAAATTCTCACCTCAATTCAAACACCAACTCCCCAGCACAAAAAACTACAAAATCTCTTTTCCCCACAAAATTTAAAAACCTTCTCATAGGAAACTTTTGAAAAAGAAAGACGGAGAAGAAAAAAAATTGAATCTTGCAAGAGGTATATAACACAAGGAATTCATAAATAAGGGATCTCGTGATTTCTTTTCAAAAATCTCATGTCCTCTCTCTGCATTGCTTTCCTTGCAATCTCACTCCAGGATAAAAAGAAGAAAAGCAAATTCTTTTTTTATTTTTTGCTGTTTCTAAAGACCCAAACACTGGCAAAAAGAAAAGGAAAAACAGAATCACAATTCGGAGTTCAAATCGGAAAAGTTGGAGATTCCGGCCAGCGTAGGGCAATTTTCCGGCGAGATTAAGCTCGCCGGTCACGCTGTGTGGTTCAGAGAGAATCAGACAACCCAAGAACAGAGTTTTGAGAGCTTGTGACAGAAAGAAAGAGAGAAAGAAAGAAAGGAGGAAGGCGAGAAAAAAAGTGTGTTAGTTGGCTTTAATTAAAATAAATTAAACAAATAAAAAATAAAATATATAAAAATTAATAACAAATACTAAATACTTGCAGTTCGTGTTTTGCGTGTATTTTTTGAATTTGAAAATAAAATTAAAATTGAAGACCGCATATTACAGGGAAAGTTTTGAAGAAACAAAATGTTACAAAGTGAACACTTATCTTTTATACATAGGATGAGAACTTGTCACTCTATTTTTTTAATATGGAACCTCTGTTTTCGTTTACAATTAGTCCAAGTATTCTTTTTTGCTTGTGTTACTTCTTTCTGTCGTCTGAGGTAAATTTATTTGATTCGTTTCTTTTCATTTTGTATATAGTTTATAAAATTAGTTTCATATATAACTTCATTTAGTATTGGTTTCATGTGATTTTATCATTTGCAAGTTCTTTATTACGATATCTTTTGTTTTAATGTGCATACTACTAGTAAATAGGTGTTTTCATTTTTATTTTTTTAAAGTGATTTGTCTTCTTTTTATATATGTGGATGTGGTGGTTTTATTATTTTAATAAGATATTTATTTATACAAGATTAACATGTCAAGTTATTATCTAATTAATTATGTATTATTTTATTAGTTTTTCGCATCATTATTTAATAGATCATCATTAACAACAGTAGTATATACTAAAATTGAACATTAAAAATTATCAAATAATAAAATAAATAAATAAATAAAAGTAATTTAGGTAATGAAACCAAAATAAACTGACTATTTTACACATATAAAAATATATATTTAAGCATTAAATGTTTATATGTTACAATGATGTTTGTGATATGATGGATAAAAATACATTAAATTCACTAAGTCAAACATTTTTTGAGCAATAATATCCTATGATTTTTTAGAGAAATAATATCCTATTTTAGAATACCGATAAAACAAATTTACCCCTTCTTGAAGTGTGATCTACTAAGTTTTCTCTATAAAAAACAAATCTACTATTAGAAGTTTATATTAATGTTCTTATTACTGGTTAATATCAATTATCGTAAAGAAGACTTTAAACATGTTGGGCTTAATCATAATTAGTAGAAACAAATTAATTTTCTTTTTAAAACTCATATTTAAAACTTATTATACTTTCTGTTCAATATGTGACGACTATGTTGCTATTGGTTCTAGCATGGGAGAGAAATGTTTTTAATAGTTTTCAGTAAAAATATACAATTTAATCTCAATTTCTTGTTAAAATTAAATCAGATTTAATACAATTATTACATGTAATGTTCCAACAATGTACAAGTTTATTTAAATATAAACTATAAAAAATATATTAAACTTCTGTTTATCAATTTATAATTTATTATAAACAATTATTTATAAGTAGTATTCTTAACATAGTATGTGTATTTTTTATTGAAATTAACTGTGTTAATTGTCAAAATTTTAATGTGCATTTTTTAAAAATATATTAAATATTATATTTCATTTAAATAATTTATTAAATATTTCCTTGTAAATTGTATATCTAATGTTTCTTAATATTTTAAAATGGACAAAATTAATAACAATAATATTGTGAGTAATCATCACATTCATATAGATCAATGTGAAGAAGAAGAAAAAACGCATAATCAAACATTTTTATTTTTATTTTTTGTCTTTAGATGTTTGAATATAAAAAATAAATTCAAATACATACTTAATAAATAAATAATAAACAATGTTGTAAACTATCATGACGGATTTAGGATGCCGAGATAGGGGTGCAAAATATACACATTAATAATATAAGAGATATGATGACTTTATGATATCCTATCAGTATAACAACAAAAAATTGTTAAGAGAAAATAATTGCCTTATCATATCCTATTGAGTCAATTGAAAAAAAAAGACAAAATTAAAAATTTAAATTAAATACTTGGATAAAAATAATAAATACATGAAAGCGACAAAGAATTAGGGATAGGGGTTCAAATATAAGGAAAAACAAAATACCACACATTCAATATATATTTATATGAAATATTTTAAAGTTAGGGGGTGCAACAATTGAATACAGATCTGCCACTGTTAACTATAAACGTTGGTCTAATTTAAAATTAAAGTTATGTAACTTTAGATTTATATCAATGTTAAATTTAATTAATTTTATAACGTATAATCCTGATAATACTGTGGGTAATTTTACTTTCATATAATCAATATAAAGTAAAAGAATGTATGATATATATGTGAAGAATTTAATTTTCATGTATTGATGTTGTAACAAACTTTATATTATCAACCAATTATAGTTGTAAGTATGATTTTAAAATCATCCATAACTAGGGATAGTGTAATAAAATATATTATTATATATTTGTGAAGAGTTTATTTTATATGTATCAGTATCAAATTTTCCACTATTAACCAATTATAATGATAAATATGATTTTTAAGGTCATTATTATAAAATTTAAAAAAATTATCATACATAACAATTATAATGTAAAAATACTTTGACTTAAAAATACTTTGACTTAATTATACTTTTGTCCTTAAAGTTTGACTTTGTTACAAAAAAGGCTTCCAATTATTATTATTTTCTGAATTTTGTTTTCAAAGTTTTAAAATATCACAAATTTAATCCTTTCATTAATTGACTAACAATTTCATTAATCAATTTTAATGTGATAATATTAACCACTGACGTGATACTCTATTGTTATGTCAATACACGGAGCACCAACATAAGTTGATGATGTAGCCATCATATGACTCCAATGTAATGACAAGTCATTAAGAAATAAAATGTGCAAAATTATAAAAATGTGATACTAAAATATATAATATTATAAAAAATACAATACTAGATGCGAAAAACAAAATAAAAATACATGAATTTGTTATTTTTAAACCTCTATTGAATCAGTCAAACCTATAAACATTATATTCTGATATACTAAATCATGGCACATTTGACCTTCAGTGGTCCAAACTTTAAACCCCCCAGTGATGGATACAAGATCCACTACACAACAAATAACATACTAATAAAAATTATCAACATTTTTTCTTCAATTCTCAATAATGTTTGTGTTATTATTATCAAACTCTCATTTTTGTTATCTTACTTTCCTTTGCACACTCTTTATTTCTCATCATTTCTTTACTTCTTCTTTTTTCTATTTCTCTCCTACTCATCACAAATAATAATAAAAAATCTACCTTTTTTACTTTCCAATGCTTTACATGTGCTGAATAGAAACGTAGTATTCAGGTGGTCCAAATTTGGCCAAGGTGTGAAATTTGCTTCGTTTTTTTTCTTTTTCGAATTTTTTATGTACACCGGAATGCTGATAGACTAGCAGATTTAGCTAAATTAGCAATTTCAATTGGTGAATAGATGTGGATTAAGGATGACCCTCTCGACCCTTCAGCACTTTAGAAGAAAAAAATAAATACAATGCCTAATGTGTTGAGACATTGGTCAAAGTGCCACATTTTTCGTAAAAAATATCCAGAATGTCACGTCTATGAAATTTTTTCCTAAACTGCCACGTCAGGTAATTTGCTGGTCACCTCAGCAAATTACGTGGGCTGACGTGGCGTCGCGTGAGTGGAGGACATAATTCGCTGGACAAAGGGACGAAATAGGCATGTCACGTGGCAAAGTTCTGAAATTGCGTAAAAACTTTGGAAGGCCATAACTTTTGACTGGGATGTCCGGTTAAGGCGAAATCGGTGGCCACGCGATCGTAATTGAGAGGAGATGCCGCTAGCAGGTTGGCAAAGGGGACTTGGCCAAATTTTTTTCCCAAAAGAGGCCTCTAAGTGCCTCAAAATTGTGATTTAGTATTCAGACACCCAAAAAATTTATTTTTGTCTGCTTTTTTAATTATTTAATTAGTTAATTTAATGTTATTTTTTATTTTTTCAATTACTTCTCTAAATTATGATCATTTTGACATATCGTACGTCTCCATCGGACATTTCTATCAAAAAATATCACTGCTCGAAGTTTATATGAAGTTTATATGCACTATCAATTAAACAGTGATATTTTTGGCTAGGAATGTCCGATGAAGGCATACGATATGTCAAAACGATCGTAATTCAGAGAAGTAATTGAAAAAATAAAAAATAACATTAAATTAACTAATTAAATAATTAAAAAAGTAGACAAAAATAAATTTTTTGGGTGTCCGAATACTAAATCACAATTTGGAGGCACTTAGAGGCCTCTTTTGGAAAAAAAATTTGGACAAGTTTCCTTTGGGACCTTGCTAGCAGCATCTCCTCTCAATTACAATCACGTGGTCATCGATTTCGTCTCAATCGGACATCCCAGTCAAAATTTATGGTCTTCCAAAGTTTCTATGCAATTTCAGAACTTTGCCACGTGACATACCTATTTCGTCCCTCTGTCTAGCAAATTATGTCCTCCACTCACGCGATGCCACGTCAGCCCACATAATTCGCTGAAGTGGTCAGCAAATTACGTGGCGTGACAGTTTGGGAAAAACTTTCATAGACGTAGTATTCTAGGTATTTTTTTACAAAAAATGTGACACTTTGGCCAATATCTCTAATGTGTTAGCCTATTAGGCCACAATACCGCTTTTTCTGTCTGATCTAATATAGTTTTATTTTCCTTAAAAAAAAACCTCTAACCATCTAAGTTTGAAAATTACCCATTCCACCTTAAAAAAAACATTGGCTTAAAACTACTTGTCTTTAATGTTTAAGTGCAACAATCAATAAAGTGTTTTGTTCGTATGCGGCACATAACTTAATAGGAATCTTTTAATCTATTTATTACCCGCTAATTAATTAAATTAGTTGCAACTTGCGAACTTTTGAAAGAAAGAAAATCTATAGAAATAAAGCAATAAAAGTATAAAAAAGCTGGTCATTTAATTTATTGTCATATAGAATAGTATGATTAAATATTTTTTCCTGACAATTTTTTACCATAAAATTTCCTTATGTCAGATTTTTTTTCCCGTTAATTGAATAGGTTCAATATATTGCAGACGGTATAGATAGATTGTTTTCCAATGTGCATGCTTGAAATTAAAAAAATAAATAAATAAAGCCAGTGAACGCGATAATTTCCTCCTCCTTTTCTGGAAAAAAGATGTTCTTGGTTTCCTATTTTTCTGTTTGTCGATTAGCCAACTAAACGTTCATGCATTTCAGAAAATTTTCGAAATCATACAAAAATTTATGAAAAATAAATTGTATTATTTTCTTCAACATTGGATATGTTCTATTCCTTGTTGCATATCCGATCGACCATCTTCTACCGCATCAAGGTGAGTGTCGTGTACGAAAATGTTTTGCTTTGGATCAGAGACCACAATTTCTATATATATATATATAGTAATTTTTTACCAAACACAATAAAAAAAATTAGCTGTTCTATTCAATGTGGTTTTATGTTTGGGATTCGATCCTGTCCTCACAGCTCTCCTCCTAAAGAATAATACTATTGTCTTTTTTTAATTATTTATCAACAGTTAAATAATTATTTATATTTATTTATCTATATATATATAGTATTATACTAATTCATTTATTCATTCAAGGAACAAACTTGGGTAGTGTGAATCAGTGTATGGATCATCTCATCTCATTCTCATCTACCTACAAGTTCCGACCAATCAGAAGCAGTTTATCGCTTATATATCACATGGCCAATCATTTATTCTGAAACTCTCATCCTTTTATATCAATTTCATGATTAAAAAAATGCACCCACTCAGTTTTATGGTATGGAATGGTCGAATACTGAAAAGAGCAACATCTAGGGTATATATACTATGAGTGATGTATATTAAGAAACTGGCTCCTCTGAGTTGTATTGTTATAATTTCAACGAGTTTAAGCAAAAAATCGTTTGTTTATAGATTTGGACATTACAACTTAAGGCAAGTTTATCTGTCACAATGTAAAAGTTTAAAGCTCATCAGAACACTTCTTTAGTAAAAGTATGTTAACTGTACTTTAAACCGAAATATAAACCCTATACATGTGCTCTTAAAAAAAATACATGTATACAAGTGATGTGTGTTTATTAGATTAAATGGATTTATTTTTGTTAATATAAAACTTTCTACCATCAGGATGATAAATTAGGGCAAAGTTTATTAAACAATCTGTTTATATATAATGATGTAGGGTGTATTTGTTTTTCCATTCCTGTTGTTGTGTCGTGTGAGACAAATCTAGCAATCAACGCAAAATAAATACAAAAATAAGGATCTTGATTTGTTGGCAAAATTATTTTTGGTCTCACCGATGTTTTCCTAAATATGCATGCAAAATATTTAATATTAAGTTAAAAATTTATTGTTCATAAAAAAAAATTAATCTTTTTACGAATCATGAATTATAAAAAAAAATCATGAATCACAAGCACTTTTAAGGAAGACAATTTTGTTCAAGTTAAATTTTTTATCTCTAAATATTTAATGCAATTTTATATATAAGACTAAAAAAACTAAATAAGTTAACAATTAATATTAATTGTCTTTTTTTTTACTTAATCCGAAAGACTAAATACATTACTTCCTTTTATAAAATTGATTATATATACTATGTAAAACAAAACATTTAAGCTAAAAATATGTTTGTTTGTTCAATAAACATGTTTTTAATAGTTTTTTTTATTAATAGCTTCTAATATTTTTTAAACACTACTTGAAATAACATTTTTAAAATGTTAACTTTTAGTTTTTTATATTTTATTCCATTTTTGTCATCAATACATTTATTCAATTTATTTATTATATTTTTAAAATAAATTATAATGTTATTATTTTCATGTCATTTTATATTTTTAACTACTTCAACAATTTGAACATTTATAACTTAATAAATTAATTTTTCAACTTTCAATTAAATTTTCAGTTAATTTTATAAAAAATAACCATATTATACACTATCATCCTCGAAAATCAGTTATTTTCTTTTCGTCTTTCTCGTTTGTATGTTTCTCTTTGTGATGGAATATCTTATATGTTGATTGCTGAACTTTTGTGACAATACAATTGTTTGATTTTTTAAATTATATTATTTTCCTTGTTCAAAGCGAACCAGCTTGGTAATATATATATTCAAGAGGAGAATTTCAGGACGTGCAACTGAGCAAAATTAATTTGCTGTGATGAAAAATGATTCAAAATCACGCTGCTAGACTAGTGTATTCAGAAGGACATTAAATTGTTTGTTAGTACTACTTATTCTGTAATAAGTACGGAATATAATTTTTATATATTAAAGTTTACATTTTATCATATAAAAGTTATATGTTTATTTTTCATAAATATTTGTAAACTTTAATAAAATTTCATTTATTTAAAGTCTAGAATGAAGGAATAAACAATATGGTATATTTCCTGTAAAAAAAATATAGTATATTTTTCACATGATAATATCATATTAAAATATTAACGAGATATCAATTTCGGTAACAAATGTGTCGTTAGTTTAATCACTAGGCTATCGATCTTAAAACTTGTATTCATTGAGCTAATATTTAATCATTATTTACATTAAATTCTGTGACGAGTTCAAATGGATCAACCTACTTTATTGTCTCGAGACTCTAGTAAGTAAATTATGTCTCGATCCTGAAAACATGGAGCGATTATTTAATTGGATCTTTGGGTATTTAAATAATTTACTAAAATAAAGGTGGAGTATGTGCTATCATGCCAAGGTTGAAATAGTTTCTCTCGGCTTTTTATGACACTTGCGAATCAAAATAAGTGTTATTTGGTGCGTTCATATGATGCATAAAGTAATTTATTTTGGCTTTCATAAATCCCTAATTTTAACTTATATACGATGCTTTCAAATAATATTAAGCATGCATTAGTGTATTCATATCCAAAGCATAAAACTTATTCTGTCTCACACACGCATAGATTTTCTAACTTATACTCTCTTTTTTAATTAGTATATTAGAAAATTATAACTATAAATTGTTTTAAAATAACTGATAGTATAACTTATTCATGTATTTTAACTAAATATCAAGTACGTGTACGTTAATAAATATTTATAAAAAAATTTAACTTACACACAATTTTATTTTGTTTTTTTAGTTGGAGTAATTCAAGCTCCATTTGAAATTGTTGAAAGCTTTTTGTTTTTTTTTAATGTAATTTTTCAAGCAAAACACGATTAACAAAAGTAGAATTAAAATAAATTTTTATCTCGATTTAAAACACTTTTACATTATTTGTAATTGTAAATTTTATTGTTAGTTTTCAAAAAATACATTCTTTGCTACATTTTATGAAATTGATTTATTATCACCGCCAGCACTAACATTATTATATACTATTACTATTATCACTAACATAAACATTGTCACCATCACTATCACCAATATTATTATATATTACTGTCACCACTAACATAAACATTGTCACCATCATTATCACCAACATTATTATATATTATCAATGTCATCACTAACATAAATATTGTCACCATCAGTATCATCACTGTCATCACAATATCCAATATCATAATCATTAATACCATCACTATCACATCTAATATGATTATCAGAACATCAGCATTGTTACCACCACATTCTACAAATCACCTTTACTACTGTCGTTATCATTATTGTTATTAATAATATAACTACAAATGATCACTAGAAACACTAATATCACCACCACAATAATTATTCATTAATATCGTTATTATTGTTATTGATATTAACACCATAATTACAGTGTTCTACCATCATGGACATTCACATTCTTAATGTCACTATCACAAATAAACTAATTTTACCATAATATAAACTTTCAAAATAATATTATTTTAAAGAAAACTTGTGAATTAATTAAAGAGAATCATTAAATTCTTAATAATAACATGTTGCCATCCAGGACTAACTATATGAATGCTTCATATCAAGTTGCCACTTGAAAGTTGAAACAATTGGGTTTTGCCGAATTTTATAACAGTGACAGAAATATTAAAGTTGATTTATTTTTATTCTTCTTTTATTGTAATGGTTTGACATATTTATTGATTTTTAGACAACTAATACTTATTATGTTATTTAACATATTTTAACATCTTCTGTAAGAAAACATATTTTAACATTTTGACAAAATTATAGTTTTCCCCCCACCTGTAAATGGAGTTTTTGAAAAATTTAAATTTCGCATACAGCACAATTATCGGTAATCTTTATAAACAATATATAATTTAGATTTAATTAATAATAAATATTTGAAATTTAAATTCAATATAGTAAATATATAACTATATTTTTATGACATATATTTAAAATTAAACATATTATTTTGATTTTAATTTTCACATGTTGTCACTTGTCACAGACAATAAATAAAAAATTATCTAGATATAACTTTTTAAGATAATTGTTATAAAAAGTAAACAACATATCATATATAATAATTTATCATAAAGTAAAAAGTCTCTACATTATTATTACACTCCAATTAAATTCTAACAATTTTTATGATACAACAGAAAATCCTTCAAAAGGAGATGAGTACGCTTATTATCAGGCAAAAAATTAAAAATAATACAAATTAAATATTTATTTAGAAAAAAGGTGCAACTGGGTCAATATTTAGAAAAATGGGGCGTGTTTAAACACGCCCAAATGGGGCGTATTTGGTGTGGTGGTGACACGTGGCAGGCAAAAACAGGGACTTAGGGTTTTCGCGGTGTTTTCGTAAATTACGGAAGGTCATAACTTTTGACTGGGACGTCCGATTGAGGTGAAATCAGTGGCCATGTGTTCGTAATTGAGAGGAGAAGGCCTGGTCAAGTTCCCCCTTGAAGGGGGGACTTGTCCAAAAAATTTTCTCAAATGAGACCTTTAAGTGCCTCAAAATTATGATTTAAGATTTAGGGTTTCTTATTTTCTAATTTTTTATATATTTAATTACTGAATTGCATGCTATTTTTTATGTTTTTAGTTACTTTTCTTAATTTCGAGCATTTTGACATAAAATACGCCTTCATCGGATATTTCTATCAAAAGTTATTATTTCATACCTTAAGATTAAGCTTATCAAAAATGGGGTGCATTTAGCAAATGTTAGGTTTTTTAGTTTTTTTAGCTATTTCTCTTAATTTCGAGCGTTTTGCATTGGTTATTGACTACTGGTCATGCTCTGGTGCATGCCTAGACTAAACTGTACAGATGGATGAAGAAAAATCAATAACGGTGTCGTTTTCTACTTTGCCTTCTTCTTCTTATTCTGCCGAACTCATTTTAAATATTAAGATTAAGTTTTGATAGAAATATCCGATGGAGACGTATTTTATGTCAAAACGCTCAAAATTATGTCAAATCTTATATCCACTTGTTCATGTGCCACGTTTGGTTACAACACATTTGGAAAAAATCACAATTTTCTGTAAAAGAAAGTGTTAGCGACTGAATTAGAGACGGAATTTAAAAAACCCAATATTGTGCAAAGAAGTGTTAGAGACCGAATTAGAGACCGAATTAGAGACTGAATTAGAGACGGATTTTTTAAAAAACCCCAATATTGTATTAAAAAGTGTTAGAGACCGAAATAGAGACGGAATTAGAGACGGACTAAAACACGCCCCATTTGGGCGTGTTTGGCTGCCCCATTTTTGTAAATATTGGCCCAGTTGCACCTTTTTTCTAAATAAATATTTAATTTGTATTATTTTTAATTTTTTGCCCTTATTATCATATTACGATCACAAATGAGGGACGTTATAAGAATGAAGACAAGGCCAAAGGGAGTTGGAGAATGGAGATTAGATGCTATAACATGATTGAGATTAATTTTCTGATTAAGTACGGACAAATTAAGGATAAACGAAAAAAATAATTATTCATATATTTACCTGTTTTGGCATTTTTATTGCTCGAATTATATCTTAGTTGATATTTTGATGATAATGATGGATTGAAACAACTTGATAATAGATTATGTGCAGTTGTTGGCTAGTGATTAATTGTCTCGTTCCTTATAAAAAAAGAAGGTATGTGATGAATTGAAAATGTAAAACAGCTCATAGAAAGACGGAAGATATAAAGAAATTGGATCACAGTGCCATTAGTTTAGGGAGGGCCATGGCAATGTAACCAAGAGGATAATTACATTACAATCCTTCAATAATCTGAATATGACCTTAATTGCAGGACATGTTACACTTTTTTATTTATTATATAAGGTCATAAATATTCTTCATATAAAATAATTCTGTCCGAGTTGGTAGTTTTCTTAATATGTTATAAATAAACAAATAAATTTAATATTTAAAATATTAACTTTTACCATACAAAATAAATAGAAAAAACAGTGAGAAAATGTAATAGAAAGATTTAAAATTATTCGTACAGTAACATGGGACAGACACAGTTGGAAGCTGATAATGTACAAGTACAAAAGTAAGTCCCATTGTTTCCTTATCCACTATTGCTGAGTTATCTATGCCAGCCCATCCAATGAAAATCAACAACCTCCGTTTTCTCCACCCAATTCAAATCTTCAGATATTTTTTAATCTCACGTCATTGCTATTTACATCTCCCTTATTACTAATACACCCCTTTCAATATTTTTTCCCCGCGTTACCCTCTCTTCATAACGCAATTTGGAAGTCAATTTTTGTGATATGTGAACTAACATTGAGATAAAGTTCTCTCCAAATACAACCTCAATGGTACATGCAACGAAAACACATAATTCAAAATTCATCTGAAACCAAATTTGATCATAAGTGTCAGCTAGGACGAACCACCTAAAATAAATTGTAATAGTAGATCATTTTGACCGGTTAGTAATAATTTTGTATTTATTTTTAGTCCCTATGATTTTCTATTCTCTTATTTTTTTTCTCACCCTCAAAACATACACTCTCTCCTAAGGTATGTATGACATGTGAACAATAGGTATAATCTTTACCAGGACGTTATAAAGAAGAACAAACCATTCAAAATAAATTTGTTGAATTAAATTTCCTTATTAAAATAAAGCATTCTTACAATACAAAGAAATGTGAACTCATTAGGATCAGTCTAACGGTGGAATTGGAAAATATGCACAAACAAAACATCAAAATCACGAATTGAGAGAATGTCATTCAGAAGTTCAACTTAAAAAAAACGCAAATCACGCCAAATGTTTACATTTCGATTTTTAAAAAATCAAATAGAAAATAAGGAATTAATAAGAATTTTGGATAGTCCGGGGCAATTGTCACTACCCTAAGCAATGTGAAATAAGAAAAGGAGTATAAAATTATTTTTAAACTAAAATATGTTTGTAATTTTTAATAAAAATTTAAATTTTATATTTTTTTTTGAATATTTTTCTTTGCACTGAATTTCTAATAAAATAATAATTTTATTTTTAATCTTTTGATATTTTTAGTCCCTGATAATTTTGTGTTTATTCCCTTATTTTTTTTAATTAGTTTTTAGTTTTTTTCAAATACACTAATAACAAATGAAAAAATTTATTTACTAGCAAACACAAAATTAACTAATTTATTAAAAACTAAAAAAAATGTAAAGAACTAAAAAAATCAAAAATTTTATTTTATTAAGGAATAAGAATAAAATAAAATAACTAGAAAACAAATTAGAAATCAAAACTCTTGTTTTCCTACTTATTTTGTCTTCACCTTTTTTACACAAATACTTGCTTATGAAAGAAATGCATTCAAAATATATTTCTCATATGTTATTACAAAAAAAAAAAAAGAATAATATAAAATGGAATAATTAAAAATAGTGTGTTCTATCATTAGCATATTCGTTTTAGCCTTTTTTGAGAGATATGTTTTTATTTCTTTGCCAAACCCGTTGCCTGGTACAATCAATCTATTAATTTTATTAGACCGTTACTCTTTTACCATTAACATGTATATGCATCCTATGAATAAAAGTTTAGAGATATTTTCTTAATATCGAGTCTTGAAGATCCGATTCTTTCCCTTTTCTGAAAACATCATTCAAAGGGAAATAAGAAAAAAACAAGGAATTTGGAAAATAGTTGGAATTGGTAAACACTCGTATGATTTATACTTTATACTGACAATGACTGGTTAAAATATTTATGAACATATCTAAATCGTTTCAAACCAATAAATTGATTAAAAAATATGAATGAACTATTATTTGAAAGATTATAAATAAAAGAAATCATTTTTATTTTGTTCAATTTAGTTTCTGTTTCTCATGTTTAAAATTGAACTAACCATTAAGAATACTAAATTTATATTAGTTTTTCTATTTTATCCTCAAATTTAACTAAATTAGTTTGACTTGTGATTTTTTATTTATGCTAAGTTGTGATTTATTATTAAAGTTAATCCTTTGAACATTTTTGTATATTTATTGTGTATACGACTTTTTATATAATAAATGTTATCCATTAAATGAAAAACTACCCGTTAAAGGAATTCGTTTATTAGTTCAAGATATTTCTGTTACATCTGCAAAAAAAAGTTTCTTTTGTTACAATGATTAATAAAAAAAATTGTTGACAATAAAATAGAGGATTGTACCTTAAAAAAAAGAGAAAAATTTAAATTATCAATCTAATTCAAATAACAATGAAAACTGATTATATTGTTTTAGGAATTTAATAGGGGCACTAGTTAAATTTTTGCACTACTAATTAATTAGAAATCAGTTTCAGTAATTATTATAAAAATGAGCCAATATATCATTCATGTTAATTTGTAATTAGACAAAAATGTAAAGAAAAAATATGCCATAAATATATATTATTTATTCTTATTTTATTCTTATTTTGTCAAATCAGTCTAAATCCAACCACAAAAATTCATCATCATCATCAGATTGATTTTTCATCTCAAAATCAAGTCTCGCCCTTACTTGGAAGGAGAGGGCACTGTTACAAATTAAGGGCCGTTGACTTTGATGAAAGAATGTTTTTGGTCCTTTTTGTGCCCACATAGTAAATGGCTCCTTACTTGGAAGGAAAGGGCGCCCTATTGAGTGTCCACGATAAATTACCGTATAAGGGATGCCACCCTTTTCTCAATCAATCTTCACATATAACGTGTGATAATATATACTACTAGTTTAAAAAATATGACCACATGTCACAAATTTTAAGAGGTGTTTTTAATTAAATTCTACGTGAATGTAACAATAATAATTTTAAAAAACGTGACATATGTCATGAAAATATTGGTGGAATTAGGTGACATCGGATCACAATAATTTATTTTTGTAAATAGTTGATGCATTGAATTTTATATCATCATTTATTCATAAATTAAAAAAATTATCATATATAATCAATTTGTTATTATTATATAGTTTTTACTTAGTGTATGGTGTGTAAAAATTATATTTACATGCATAATTATTTTTCAGCATAAGAAAGTGTCATATTGTGGGATTCAGTTTAATTTATTGAATAAGATAAATAAGTTGTGGTAAACTTTTCGATATATATCTTATGTTCAATTCGTGCAAATAATAAAAAAAAAAATCTCTTATTGATTCAGTGAATAATAACGTGTGAAAGAAGTTCCTACACGAAAAATATCGCAACATCTTTGGAAGTTCATTAACTCAGTAAAAGCACATTTTCATTATATGTTTGTATCACCCTATAAGTATCATCTCAAACCTCAAAGTCCACCACAAGTGACACAAAGTGGATGATATCAAGTAGAGTCCACCACCAGTGATACAAAGTGGGTGATATCAAGTAGTTATGGCACAAGATTCAGAGAAAATTTGTGAAGGTGCTTCGGAGTCTGCAACGACCCCAGTTGGAACACAAGCACCAGCACCACCAGAGAGTGAACCCAAAAGCACTCCAACTCAAAGAATCAAAGCCACAAGGCACCCTAGATGGACAAGGCAAGAAACACTTGTTCTGATAGAGTCGAAGAAAATGGTGGAAAATGGAGAACAAGTTTGCCGATTCAGATCAGCATCAGGGTACGTTCAAACAGATCCGAAATGGGAAATGGTGTCATCACTGTGTCAGCAGAGAGGGGTGAAGAGAGGGGCTGTTCAGTGCAGGAAAAGGTGGGGCAATCTTCTCACTGATTTCAGGAAGATCAAGAAATGGGAATCTGGTGTAAAAGAGGTGGAGAGTGAGTCGTTTTGGATAATGAGAAATGATGTGAGGAAGGAGAAGAAGTTGCCGGGGTTCTTTGATTCTGTGGTGTACAATGTGTTGGATGGAGGGGTGTGCACCACTGTTGCATTTCCCTTGACACTCGTTAAGATGGTGCCAAAGGGTGAGAATGGTGTTGTTGTTGAGGGAGTGGCTCATCATCAGGAACAGTGTAAGGAGAATGAGGAGGAAGAGGAGGAGGAGGAGGAGGAGGAAGATGAGGCGATTGTTGATGCTGAGAAAATGGGTTGGAGCACTGAGGAGGAAAACATGGAGACTAACATCAATGGTTTTCTGAAAACACCAACAGGTCTTGTTATTAAGGAAAAAGGCATTGCAGGGAGTCTCAAGAGGACACCCATACTCACATTGCCTACTCCAGGTACTACTACGTTACATAAATTACATCACACTACTTATTTTGTTATTGTTGTTCACATAATTACATTATCTATCATGTACCCTTTTCTTATTAATTGATCAATTGTTTTGTTGTTGCTTTAAACTAATTAATAAGCAGAGAAAGTACAGCAGCAGCCATCTTACCAAGGGAACTACGATCCTGGTAAATCAAATCAACTCACTTCTGCTGTGTACATACTATGTGTTGTTGGTTACTCCTGTGTCCACAGCATACAGTCAAACATTTTAAGCTGTTGAAATCATTCAGTTTGACTTATGAAGCAATTTTTTTTATACTAGACTGGCGATTTGTGAAGCAGTTTTAGTGTTTATAGTAAAGTTTGTTCCGCATATTTTTATATTTTTATATCATTCCACTTTCTTTCTTTTTTTTTTTGTCTATTTCCCCTTTTTCAAAGAGCTTTTTGTTACACCAAAACAAACTCTTTATATGCAATCGTTGCATAAAACTCTGAATTGGATCAACAAATAGCGAACTACCATTCATTAATACTTCATCTGGCAATCCAGTTCTGCATATGTTGTGCATTTGATCATAAAAAAATTACTATTTCATTACCATGGCTTTGGTCTTTTAATATAGACTAATAGACCTATAACCTTTATTTTTTTTGCTGTTATTTTGGAATATCATTTTAGACAGACACCGATACTACTTAGTTATAGAAGAATGACAAGTATTACCAGGAATGTGTTACCAATTGCAAACTATCAGTTTCGCATGCTTTAATAATTGATATTATACGCCATGGTCACTCCTTGAATTCATGACTACGCATATTTTTGTTTAATTGATTGACAAGTGATTCAACAACACATAAAACAAACAAACAAAAACTCGGAGATATAATCAACGAAGCAATCATTAGACGAAGATAGGATAACACATATTTTATATCCATAAAGTGCCTGTTTAGTTTTTCATTCACGCGTTTCAAGGCGGCAAACAAAGAAGTAACTATACTACTGGATTGGAAAAACATGGGTTACATTGAACCCAACGTTTTTTCAAACACACCTAAATTGGTTATAAAACATTTTAGATTTGAGTTGTCCATTCTTCATCCATTGATTATGATTCATTGATTGCGTGAATACATGAAAAGTAGACTGCTCCGAATTTGATTTCAACATTAGTGGCCTTTTTTCACAATCTCATGGAAAGTATTTTGGTTCAGGTTTTCAGAGGGAACCTATGTTCCAAGAAGGATACAAGAGAAAGAGGTTATCGTTGGATAGTAGTGAGGACTGCACAGATTTCAACAGCAACATTACCAATCTACTAAGGAGGAACAGTGACATGCTAAAAGCCAATCTTGGGGCTCAGAACATAAATCACCAATTGGCCAGGGACCAGCAGAAGCAACAAACTGATATTATAGTTGCAGCCCTTGGCAAGCTCACAGATGCCCTCACAAAAATTGCTGACAAGCTGTAAATGAATTCTCATCACAAGACACGTGAAAGATCTTAGGGGCTTCAAACCTACCTATAAGGATCTGCATATTACTGTTAATTATGGCATTAGATTTCATTATCATTATTTCCCCCCTTTTAATTAGTATTTCTCAGTTTTTTTACCTCATTTTTTTGGGGAAAACTAGTCTTGTTTTCATGCCGTTGATGTTTATTCTTTCAACTCTAGATGCAGCTTGCAAATCTGTTCCTTTTTCCCTTTTTCCTACTAAGATTTAGCAAGGGACCAGTATTTCAACACCTCCGGTATTTAGAAACAGTAAAATTAATATAAAATTATCATAATGCAAAATATGGTTCCAGACTTCCGGTCGCTGTTAAGGAGGCTAGTATGAGATTTTAATTAATAATAAATACATTATTAAAAAGAGTATCAAAAAGTGTGATATTATTTTTATTATCATTATTATAAATAAAAAATGCAATACAGGAACTAATTACTCCCCTTGAGTAAGTAACTTCCGAACAACTTATAGGGAGCTTGCCTCCATTCCACCAACTCAATGGACCGGTAAATCACCAGGCACTAGCTCCACACAAATTATTATGAACCACTTCACTCTATTTCTCCCAGAAAACATAGCCTCAATTCGTCAGCATCTTCTATGCTATGAAGAAATATACACAATAGAATTATATGTGGTCCATGTGGAGGACAATAGCATACAAAATCACTTAATAGAATGCCTAACAATTTACACTAAGAATTTCCTCTAATCATGCAAAACTCACCTTTCAATCCCCACTACATAGGAACAGCCTCAATAATCCTAGCAAAGTAAAATTGGGTAGTGGTTAAGCCTCTCTTCCTTATGGTCCAGCCAACCTTTTGCAATGCTCTCTCTACATCTGCCTCAGAGTGAAGATATGCTCTTGTTGCCTTTGAAGGACCAGGGAACAACTCTCCAACCCTCTTTAGTAGATCATAATAAAACGTCTTTGGGGCAAAACTCAGAATCAATCGGTTGTTGGCCAATGATGCAAGGTGTGCAATCATCCCATCCGCTTTATGTTGCGGGTAATGAATCAAGACATCGAGGCAGACCACCGTATCATACTTGCCATCCAAGCTCTCTAAATCCTTCACTACAAACTTAGGCATCACAGGCCCAGATCCATCTTCACTGGTTACAAGCTGTTCTTTTGCCTGCACCAAATAGGAAGTCATTGCTTTACTTCAGGAATGACGCATTACTTGAACTCACACTAATGCTTTTTCTCATGTGTTCATTGTTTTAGGTTGAGGAGGTAGCTCAGCTATTCATCTTACAATATAAGCTCAACTTTTTCACAATTACTTAACTTGTTAATTCCTTTATCAAGCTGATTTAGTTTTTAAAAAAGGAAAATTTAAGCTTAATATAAAATTCAAGTATGAGTCAAACATGACATTATTAGTAATGTTAAGAGGTTGGTTGAAGGGAGCACAATTCAGGAGGATCTTATACAAGTCTCAATGTTGGAGGCTTTTTCCCTACCTATCGGGACCTTATATTTTTTATTTTTTTTTATTTTTACTATTAATTTGTTTGCTTTGATAATCTCAAACTGCCTGATCTTTTAAAATAAAACAAACCCAAAACTCAACGGTTGCCTACCGTTGACTAATGTACTCTTCCGTTTAAAGATAAGCATCGTCCTATTTTGTTTTACAAATATAAAAAAAGCTAAAAAATAGTTGAAAGAAAATATAATTTTACAATATTAACTTTAACATTAATATTATATTGAACAATTAAAATTACACTTATTAGGAGTATTAGTTAAAAAATAATTAATTAACCTTAAAAAATTAAATGCGACAGTTATTTTGGAATTTATTTATTTTTTCAAATGTTACATTTATTTTGAAACCGGTAACGCACTTAAAAATGTAACTAACTAAAACTAACCTGTTTCTGAGCTTCGGCAACCATAGCGGCGGAGATATCACTGGCGAAGACAACAGCGCCCTCTTTGGCAAGAGGAATAGAGAGAGAACCGGTACCGCACCCAGCGTCGCAAACCGTAACGCCCTGAAGGGAACCTTCGTCCTTCAACATGCTCAGCGTGTTCTCCACGGTCTTGGCGTGGCCCAACCTAATGTCGCGCTGAACCCGGTTCACTTCGTCGGTGTCGCCGTAGATCTTCTTCCAGCGCTGGAATCCGGAGTTGTTGAAGTACTCCCTCACCACCTCCTTGTCGCCGCCGCCCACCTCCTCCGCCTGCATCTGCCGCCGCCGCTCCGGGTCCGTCAACGACAGCACCGCCGCCAGTGTGGCCACGAACCCCCCGCTCACCACCGCGATCGTGGTCCCGTCGATGACGCCCGAGACGTCCGCCGCGGTGGCCGTGGAGAGCGGCGGGATGGCGAACGCCGGCGAGAGAGGGAGTTTGGGCGGTTTGTGAGAGAATCGAGTGGAAATGGCGGTTCTGTGTGGGTTCGGAACGAAGAGGGAAGACCATAGGGACGATGAGAACGCCATTGTGATTTTGGATTTGTGTGACGTTACCGGCCGGTGATAGAGTCGAGTGTGAAGGACTGAAGAGTAGAGTAAGTGGTTGAAATGTTATCCAGATAAGATAACATTCCAGTTTCCATGTCTCAAGCTGATTCTCGTGGGTCCTACTTCTCCAGACGGGTTCCGCTGTGCACCAAACTAGACGACTGCATCCGTACGCCTATCGACGGTTGAGATTAAAATGGAACAAAATGGTACTTTTTTGTGTGTGTGTGTGTGTGAATGAAACAATTAGGTAAGACTCACTGTGATCAAAGATTCATTTGAGTCTTTACAAGATTTACTTATCGTTTACTAACAAAATTCTCCTGGAATCAAAATTGTACATCACTATACCGCCTATGTCAAAATGAATATATAATGATGAATTAGATTATAAATTATTTGTTTAGGTAAATGTACAAAAACACAATAGTTGATTGTCATGACTACACAAACAATTATGAAACTATAAAATGGTGTAGATAAAAAAAAAAACCACAATAGTTGATTTTAGACAGAAACAGCTGACGATTGATTGTCAGGAACAAACAATCAAAGGCAAAAATAATTGGTTATCATAAGCACAAGTGGAAAACAATCGATTATCAACAACACATAATCAATTATGAAAAGGAGAAACTAATGCGGCAATGCAGTTAATAATTAGTTATGAGAAAAGGAAAGAATTTTAGACTGTTATAATTTTCTAAGAAATAATAATATTTTTTCAAATTCTATTTGAAAATTAATAAAATCAACTAATTAATTTTAAAATGGACTGAAGTAAACGTATATTTGATTTTTTTGGATAAAATACATTTTTAAAATCTTATAAAAATGATTACATTTGATTTTAGTTTTTTTAATCTCATTAAAGTCTAAATTTTTAAAAAATGATTATTATAATTATTAAGTGATAATATATACATACATACTCGTTATTCACATATTTAACGTATGTTTGAAAATAATTTTGGGACATAATTTGTCACATCCAAAAATAAGAAAAGATGAAAAAACAATAGCTAACTGTTTTGGAAATGATGTGATTCTTTTATGGCAAATAGGTTTTTCAAAGCATTTTCAAACACATTGCTATGAATAATTCTATCATAGACACTAAATTTAGACACTTTTCTAAAGAAGATTTGAATATTAATTTGTCACATTGCGAAAAACGATTTCCTTTGGCTAAACCTTACCTCATTGGTACATAGCACATATGCATCAAAATAATTATTGACATTACCTATTTAAATACATATCATACTAGAAATTACAGAAACTATTTACAAAATTAGAAAAACTAAAATTTAAATTATTTTGACGAGTTACCAATTGTCCCTTGTATGTAACATTTAGGCCTTTTCTTTCTAAGCTATACATATTTCTAATATATTATATGTAAATAATGTATGAACGAAGATATCTTTTGTGGTTTAAAGGTTATAGATTTCATAAGTTTTTTTTAAAGTTAAAATATAAATTTTCAAATAATTTAAAATAATGATATATGCAGGTCTTAAATCTACGATCTTTACGTTATTAACACAATGCTCTAACCAACTGAGTTAATAAGCTAATTATGTTAAAAAATAATTAATGTTGATACATATAACACCAACTTTTGTAATGTATATTTAATACACATATAATTTTACATAATAAATTTTGTAACAATTAATTTTAATCTAATAATTAATTGCTACAAAATTTATTATGTAAACTTATATGTCTAGTAAATATACAGTAAAATTTTAGTATTATATGTATCAACATTAATTATTTTTTAGCATCATTGACCTATTAACTCAGTTGGTTGGAGTGTTGTATTAATAACGTAAAGGTTGTAGGCTCGAGACTTGCATGTGTCATTATTTTAAATTATTTGAAAAAATATATTTTAACTTAAAAAAGAAAAATTCCGAATTGACGAATTCGTAAGATTCACCAATTTGTATGAAGGTTACGTAACCTTCAAATCGCGAAAGGTATTTTTGTTCACACACTGTTCACATATAGTGTATTAGAAATATGTATAGTGTAGAAAGCAAAGGTCAAACATTTATGACCCTCCCGCTATTGTGAAAAAATATGCTAGACGTGCTCAAGGCATTTGCTTCCTACACCATGCATTTTTCTAATACACCTAACATAAATAATGCATTTCTAGAAATACCCTTCATACATCGCTTGACTAATCCATAAGATTCTTATGGATTGTCCAATCCGTCTGTTAAAATTTATTTTATGAAATAATGTACTCTAACCAACTAAGCTAATAGATCAATTATGTTAAAAAATAATTAATGTTGATACATATAACACTAAATTTTTTAATGTATATTTAATACACATATGATTTTACATAATAAATTTTATAACAATTAATTTTGATATAATAATTAAAGTATTTTTTTAACTTTAAAAATCATAATTTAAAATAAAAAATTATAAGTTTAATAAAAATTGTATTTGTATTTATAGGTTAAATTAAAAATTATATATGTATTTATAGGTCTAATATTTTTTAATAAACTTGTAAATTTTTATTTAAAACTATAATTTTTATTTAAATCTATAATTTTTATATGTAAAAAATATTTTAATTATTTGATCAAAATTAATTGTGAGGTGCAAAAGACCTCATACACATGTCAAAGTGGCTGGCCCGGCCCATTTAAACACATGGGTAGACTATACTGTATGTCCTCACCGGCGGTCTTCACTTCCTTCCTTGCGTTGCATACAAAGTGGCAGTTCCATTCATTTTCGGAGCGCTTTTGTTACTGCGCACATAAAATTCGTAGCGGCACCACTTCGCTTCAACCTCTACCCTTTCTCGACACTTGAAACCTTCGCTGGCCAGGTTTGCCTCATTACCTATCCTTATTATTTCGAGATCTGTTTCAGCGTCTTCAATCGAACCTTCAATTTTTATTTTCTTCTATCTTTTGCTCACTCATTAATCAGGACTCGATGGGAAAAGAGAGCCAAACGTCCGCTATGGAAATTGACACTCCAAAATCGATGAATTCCGATCAGATCGTTCCAAAGTTCTCCATCAACGGTTTGTTTTCTCCTTCGTTGTGCATTGTGTTCCATTCCGCTCTATTCCTTTCACCAACGAATGGAAAATAATACAGCATTTAACAGTGAACTTTGGTGATTGGTTTAATTAATATTTCTGTTTAAAAAATTTACCAGTGCTGCAGCTCTTAAAATCTGCGCAAATGCAGCATGGCTTGCGTCATGGAGACTACACTCGCTATAGGTATGTATTTGTATAGTTGCTGACATGATGTCAAATAGCGTTCAATTTTTTAAAATTTAATTTAATTTAATTTGTGTATCTAGATGTGTTTTGTAAATCTGTATCCCTAAGAATGATTCATCTGGGAGATTCGATGTGCTAGTTCTATTACTAAACAGCTAAAAATGTTTGCTGATGTGTCAGTTTGCTTTTATTCTGAATGCTTTGAATGACAGTTTTCCTTTAAAATTTTGTGCTCCTTTGTGCTTCATAGCTTTAGAGTCTTCTAGCATTATGGACCAGGCATTCAATTTATGTGATTCAAGCTGCTTGTTGCTTTAGCTATCATGTTGAAGCATTATACCCATTTTTAATAGACATAATTTTCCCTCAATATTGTAGGAGGTATTGCACAGCTCGTTTGAGGAGGTTATATAAATCGTTGAAGTTTACCCATGGTCGTGGCAAATATGCAAAAAGGGCCTTAACTGAGTCTACTGTCACCGAAGTAAGGTATGCTTTACTTACGGTAATTTTCTTTTCTGATATAAGTTTTGGCACCTTTTTGTAGTTGACGTAGTTTGAGATTTTGTTATAGCAGGCAAGAATATAAAAAGGATTGGCTCCAATTGGTTGTTAGCTGTCAGGCTTTACTATCTTCGTTGCCCTTGACCCCTCTCCCCAGCCATTCCCTCACATTCACGCCCCATGCCACCGGTTCCAGCATCTACTATTCCCTTGCCCTGCTTCCATGGTGAATGTTTGTTAGGATCTAGTATAACAGAAAATTTTTCACTACCTTCCCTGTCACTTCCCATCGTACCCCTGTTCCTCTTCTTCCTTCTGCAATAGGCCCATGAGTTAGCCAATCAAAAAATCCCTAAATACTTATATGAAACCATCATTTAGACCTTTTTGTCTTTATCCCTCTTGCTTTTCTCAAAATCTTTTTCAATAATTTATTGGAAAAAGAAAAATAAATATTTCATCTGTCTGGCAACTTTTTTAATTGTACATTTATGTCTAACATCGGAAGTGTTATGGTTTCGAATCAGGTTTCTTCATGTAATTCTCTATACAGCAGAGAGAGCTTGGAGTCATGCCATGGAGAAAAGGCAGCTTCCAAATGGCCCAAATGCACGTCAACGCATATATTTGATTGGTAGGTTGCGGAAAGCAGTAAAATGGGCTACTTTGTTTTCACAATTGTGTGCGGTCAAAGCAGATTCTAGAACATCCTTGGAAGCTGAGGTGTGTCTTTTATTTCCCCATCTAATTATGGTTAGTTTACTGTAGTATTTTGTCCCCGCTTCTCCTGGTGCTGTTTTTTTACAATCCACTGCTTCAGAGAGATCAACTAGCTAGCATTTCAAGTGTCTATATTTTCTTTTATTATCTATGGAATCATTTTTTTTAATTTATATTTTCTTTTAAGATTTTTAACTGTTTGGTTTGATCTAAATAGATAGTAAACCTATAAAAAAAGTAAGATTTACTTCAACACATGAGAATTAAGAAGGCAAAATATTCTTCAAGTTCATGAACAGGGATAAATTTCAATTCATTTCATCCCTCAATTACATTTCTGTTTCAATTTTGTGCTTAAAATTGCAGTTTAGCATCTTTACTTCGTTAGTTTTTTTCCTTAAACAAATTGAACTTACACATTTTGGGATATGTTACCTATTCTGTTTTTGTTTGATAATTATTTATCAATTAAAAACTTTTAGGAGACATGCTATTTCAAATGTAAATACTTTGGAGGCTTTAGCCTTTTGTTTTTTAATCTAAGGTGGATAACTATTTATCTTCTGTTGATGAAAATGAACATTCTCTCTTTTTGTTGTTCACTGAATTTTAGGCTTATGAATCCTATATGAAAGGGAGTTTGTTGTTTGAGCAAGATCAGAATTGGGACGTGGCTTTAAAGAACTTCAAAAGTGCTAGGTACATTGACCCTGCTTCCATGATTCATACATTTTGCCTTAAAAAAAAGATGAAATAGATGCTCTTTTTGGTAAAAAAATAAAAAAAGGGAACAACCTTATATTTGGTTGAATGAGATTAATTCTGTGACTGATTTGATAATATATGTTTTCATATGGCAAACACCTGTTTAGTTTGTGACTGTGATGTAGCATACTAGCGTTTGGGATGCTTCTGTTTTTCTTGCTCACCCTGTTCGAGTTTTTAACAATGTCCTTATTTAATAGGGCTGTATATGAGGAATTGGGGAAATATGGAGATCTGGATAACCAAGTTTTGTGTCGTGAGCGAGTTGAGGAATTAGAACCTAGTATCCGGTACTGCCTTCACAAAATTGGTCAGTCAAATTTACAGGCCTCTGAACTTTTACAAATCGGTGATGTGGAAGGTCCTGCGTTAGACCTTTTTAAAGCTAAATTAGAGGTTGGTATAAATTTCTGTTGCATATTTATAATTGGGGAAAAGGAAAACAAGTAATATAGTATGCATATATTTGCAAATCAATGTATTCATATATTTCTTATGAGGAAACGTTGCATTTGGATAAGATAGACTTTTCATTTTCTTGTTTATTCAATGAGGGGACACAATCATGTAGACATAAGATGATCTTTTAAGTATCAATATACTATCTTTAATAATCTACCTTCACACTCAAGAACTCTTGAAGTCCTAATTTGCAATTGGTTCCTTCCATTTTTCCAATAATATGGTTGGTCCCATACTACATATTATATTACCAAGACCCTTTGCATCAGGGTCCTTAGGTAGAAAGGTTTTTAAATTCCTCATATGCATCATGCCTGCCTGTATCTGTTTGGAGGGAAATGAATGGGCTAAAATCCCTCCCCACATGTTTTTGTCTCTTCTCCAATATTGGAGGGTAGAGAAAGTGATTTGTAGTTTTTGGACTATGTAGGCTAAATTGCTCCAAGATTTTATGTTATCTCTCATCTCCATTACTATTTATAATGATATGGCAGTATATTATCCATATTTTCTCTTCCCTTCCCTTGCAAGGTCTACTTTCCCTTCCTTTGCCTTCCTTTCTGGTGAACCAAACCAAACAAGGGGACCTATCCTTCCCTCCATTAAAATCCCTCCGTCCCCCTTCCCTTCTTTGAACCAACGCACTGTAAATGTCTCATGTGTATCACCTTTTTCTATTATTTTAAGTACAATATTTTTCAATCAAACAGTTCTATTACTTGAACCAAGTAGGGTGCTTTTTTGGATTCATGTACATCCTATGATAAAAATGCCGAATTGAATAATGTTTGTTTCAGGCTGCCATGGCTGAGGCAAGATCTCAACAAGCTGCTTCCATGACAGAATTCCTTTGGCTTGGCCACAGATTTCCAATATCAAATGCCAAAACAAGGGTTTCCATCCTGAAAGGTTGGTAGTTTTCTTCCCTTACAAATTAGCAGGTTAGTTAGTTGGAAACAAAATTATCTGTTTATTATTCTTAACAGTAATCTTTTCCTGTCTTAACCTCATCTTTGTCCGATCTCTTTTTCTATTCTGCAAAATGACATTTACTACCCTGCGTGAGATTATTTTCTTTCATGCATGTGCTGTGATAAAGTTAATTAATTGCACTGCACTGTTGCCTACATTAGATGGCCTTTACTGTGATGAGTTAGAAGCTGGCCTTTTCACAACGTGGATACCAGTGATGCAAATTTTTTTGAGACCTAACATTTGAATTTGTTGCAATCCTTTTCTTCCAAGGCTTCGTTTCACTTTTGCAAAATTTATTGGAAAAACAATTGGGTACAGTTTTTTCCTTTGTCCATGATAAGCATATTTATCAATTCAAACACATTATATTTTGCCAAATATCAGTTGTCTTTGTGCGTGAAGCTGAGTGCATAATTTTTTATTTGCACGTGAAATGCATTCTTTTCTATAATGAATAATGTAACATTTTTTTGGGTTTTTTAAAAATGTAATTGTTTGTTTGATTTAACATATGGTAGCTTTTCTTTTAGCTAAATGCCTATATCAAGTACAAGTAATGTTTCTATCTGAATATTTTTCTCAGCTCAGGAGCTGGAGAAAGATATACATGGTCCCTTGGCTGACTCAATTCCAGCAGACAAAAGACTTGTTATTTTTGACAAAATCTTTTCTGCATATCATGAAGCCAGAGGCTATATTCGGGCTGATTTGGTATGGGAAATTGCCTGTTGCTGTTAACTATGAATAATTATCAAGATTTTTTTACTTGTTAGTATTAATTTACTGTACATATTTTAGGCCACTACAGGAAGTACAGAAAGCGTGAAAGATGATTTGAATGGTCTTGATAAGGCTGTCAGTGCTGTCCTAGGAGAAAGAACCATTGATCGGAACCTCTTGTTGGTTAAGGTTGCAAAAAGCAAACTTGCAAAGCGTCATGATGATAAAAATGAAAAACTCACCAAACCTGAAGAGCTTGTTCGTTTATATGATCTCTTGCTACAGGTTGACATCCATTTCTTGGAACTTGCATTAATTGAACAAATATTTCTTTGCATAAAGACTTTCCAGGCCGCTGCATGTTTATTTATGATATGCTCCTCAAATTTGAATGGCACTGCTTATATTAATCACACATTTGACAGAATACAGCTGATCTATCTGATTTAGTCAGTTCCGGAAGGGATAAAAAGCCAGAAGAAGTTAGCTTTGCTGAAGTGTGTTCATGCAAAAGTTTGGCTTTTCGAGCCCAAAGGTTTGCTTCTTGGGGCAAATATTTTCTTATCATTCATGGTATTTTCAGTTTTTTTTTAAAGCTATGTTTCAAATATATATTCTTAAAAAAAAACATTTACCAACATGTATGGGATTTTGCAAAAGAAAGTTCATCAGAACACACTAATTACTGTTCACCCAAAGAACCATGCTGTTCATCCCTTTTAAATTTGGGCTGGGCCTAACACCAAAAGCTAGCTCATGAGGTGAGGATTGTCCACCCTTTTTAAGCTCTACTTTGGTCATATCTGTAGTCTATGTGGGATCTCAACTAACACACCCACCTCATGTCTAGAATTGGACATTTTGAGTGTGGAAGTTGTAGGCCTCGTTTTTTTTCCCGTGTGTATATATTACATTGGGAACTCTCTTGGGAGATCCGTGGAACAAAGTTCATTTTTCGACAACTTAGGGTGACCCAATAGTAGAGTAGGATAGCCTTTGGTACCATCTCTTGGCCATATTTGTACCTGATGTGGGATCTTCCCCCCCCCCCCTCCTCCTCTTTTCTCCTCTGAGGGCCCTATGGAGGGAGTTGGGGGGGTGTGTGTGAGTGGTGGACTGGTATGAATGTATATGATTAGTGAGTGGCCAGTACAGCCAAGCTGTATCTGGTTTAGATGATGTTTCTATCTCAAGTTAAAGGTACATATATTGATATGTGGTCATAACTTACATGCAGGTGCTTTTATGTTGCAAAGTCATACAGTGTGGCTGGAAAAAGGGCTGAAGCATATGCATTGTATTGTCGTGCTCGCAATTTGGCTGTTGATGCCTTAAAAAAGTTACAAATGTTGGATGGTGATAATAGGGTAATTTTAATTATTTGTTTTTTAGGATCAGATTGGTGGACTGTGGACACCTCACTGATCAGCATTTGTCATTTGCACTGCAAGATATTTTCAAATGATAACTTTGATCTTGTTGGGCACTTGGTAGACCCTGAAGTTGAGTGTGAAATCAAATGTTATAAATGGGGAAAGAATTAATCAAGTAAACGTAGGTATTTTTTATAATGATCTGACTCAGCATTGATCCATAGATGACAATCCATCAGGCAACAGGAAAGAATTAAACAAAGGCCTTTTGTATAATGACCCGGTATAGATCTAAAGATGGTAATCCATTCTGCTTGTGGCTATTCAGACAGATCAAATTCTCATAAAGACAGTAATCCTTGGATCTGTGCTTGGGTCAGGAGTTTGTATACAAGTGACCTTTTTTTAATTGAATTAATTCCTTTATGTTAACAAGTGATTTCTCACAACTTCAGGATCTACTTAGTGGTTTCATGCTATCAAAGTTTATTCCTTCACTATTCTAAATTGATGACATGCTTTTTGAAATTTATTACAGGAATTTAGTGGGTTAATGGTAGTTGTTTCAGATTCATGTTTTAGAATTTGGATCCTCTAAAGATCATTTTGCAGGGAAAAGTGTAGAGTTATACTTGATTGAAAAATCAGTTGTTGAGATTGTAATAATAAAACACAAACACACACACACACACACACATATAACAAATTATGATTTTTTTAGGCTTATTATGAAGTTATTAACATCCACTCTGTGTTGATTTTCCAATCAACAGTTATAATTCTGCACCTTTTTCTCTACACTACACCCCCCTCACTTTAAAGGTTCAATCTCATTTCAACATTCATACCAATAATTCTTGAGCCCCACATTTGTATCGATTGGTTTTGTATTTTCTTTTAATTTTTTCCTTGTTTTTTTGGTTTCACAGACTATGATGAAAGAGTTGGAGGACTTGTGCAATGAGTGCCGATCTAACAGTTGTATAGAGCATGCATTGGGGATCATGGAGGAGAAGAAGACTCAAGAAAATCTATCTGAAAGGGTCTCCAATATATCATTGGCCGGAACTGAGCGGGTACATTTGTTTCTACTTCTCATACAAAAAACCATGTTTTTTTTTTGCTCATGCATTACCATATGGGAAGGTTTGGACCCTATTCAATTTGTAATATCTTGGAGTTAATAGTATGTGCATGAGCATGTATTGATATATTCTGACATGTATTCCTGTTACAGTTGGAGAAGTTCCTTCTTGAGAAACTAGATGTTTATGAGTCTGCTGTGGGTGATTCAAATGTGAAGTGTACACCATGCATTGCAGGCTTCCCTCCGGCTTTCCAGGCAATTTCCCGTAATCCTATTGTGCTGGATCTGGCTTATAACATGATTGAATTCCCACCTATTGAAAACAGGATGAAGAAGGATAGAAAAGCCAAGAGCGGCTTTATCAGTAGAATATTTGGATGAGTATATTTAATTAGGGTTTTTGATTATTATTGACAACTGATCTGGTGGTTTGTTTTGTGGAATATTGTTATGAATTTTGAGATGTTATGTACAAATTTTTGAGAGGTCTAGATATTTGGAAATTTTACCGTGGAGAGATTGTTTGTGGCTATTATTTTCTATTTTGTCGTAGCATGACTTGAAATAAGTAGGGCAGTCTGTTACGTTTGCCATCTAGGACTGTAGAACATTTACACCATCGGATATATAAGGTTTGGTTTAATGGTTGGGAAGGGGGTGAAAGGGAGAAGGGGGAAAAGATAGGACTTAAGTTTGAAATTTTTTTCACTGATATTTATAAAAAAAATTAATAAACTAATATGTATCGATAAAAAAAATTATAAAAAAATTGTACATGCTACATGTAGGTCTTGTATCCATCTTCTCAATCTCATAATCATTAACGGGTCCGTCTCACGTGCGCACTTCGCCTGTTTTAACCAAAGCCTGTTATTATCACTTCTAGTTGGAGTGCTTAGAATTTCAGGCATGACATGACGAGTTCTTAATTTAATTGCAGACATGAAATGGTTAATGTTGATTTGAGAGATATAAGTATTGCTAAATTTTTTAAGAAAACTAAAAATTACAATTGAATAATTAATTATAAATAGGCAAAATATCAATTTAATTTGATATAGGAATTTATAAAAACATGTTACAAAATATATATAAAAATGAATACTTTTCACACAAACTTTTGTTTTTTAATCCCGGGCAAGGCAGATGGGAGGAATTCCTCATTCACTTGCCTTCGACTATTTTTCGTCAATGTAAAGGTCTATCGAGAGAAGCCCAAAAATGTTTAAGAGAAAAAAGTGCATAATAAATTCAAGGAAAAGAACAAACTCTGGAATAATCAGAAACATGTTAAAAGCTCCAGCACAGCTTCTACAATATGAAAGTGGTCCCGTCGCGTCTACCTAAGAGGGAATGAAGCATGTTTCGTTTACTCGCATTAACCCGTTGTTCTGTTGAAAAATAAACTTGGCCACAATTTGAACTAGGAGTTAGGACATTTAAGTTGTGTTTGGAAAATTTGAGATTTTAGTCAAATTTTGTATAGTGCATGAAATAATTAATATGAAAAGAAACCTGAGCTAAATGTGTAATATCATGAGTGGTATTTTCATTAAAATATCATTTTCTACGATTATACTTTTTTCATAAAATTTAGACCCTATATCTCTTTCAAAAGTATTTGTGTAATATTTAAAAAAATATTATTAATTAACCGACGTCATGAAAAATAGTTGCAATTTACATTGATAACTGTTGGAGATTATTGTGAACAGAGTATATGTCCATATTCACACTTATATCAACAAAGTTTTGTGAATAATTTACTTTTATTTAAACCCAAACTCATGGATATTCATTAAATTTTATTGTGCATGTTACTATCCTCAAATCTAGAGAATATTTACTGAGTTTAATGAACGTAGCAAGGATGGAGCAAACGTAGCAAGGATGGATGCTCCTTTCAATTTCACGTGTAACATTAAAGATTGAACCTACTATTAAAAAAGTTGAAAGCAACCCCATTTTGAATGCACCAGTCGGCAGAGCAGACCAAAGTGATAAAACGGTGGATGCATGAGTGAGTGAATGTGAGGTGTCTCCTCTGCCCCGGGCAGGTCATAACGCCATCGTCGTTTTGTAGCACGCCAATGCCTATGAATAAAAGACACATCGTTTTGTTACCATACTATTTTTTTAAAATGCAGTTGGTAGAGTATAGTTGATTTTACTAAAAATTAATTTTCGATTCTTTTTAATTAAATTTTTTTTCATATACAAAATTCAAGCATAAAACTTTACCTAAAAAAGAATAAAGTCTGATATAAGTCTACAAATACCTAACAACTTATTTGAGCGAGCGACGGACATGAAATATCGCAAACACTCTTAAGTCTTAACCGTCTTCCTTCCTTCTTTCCTTCAAACGCTCTCCAAATATTATAATATTTATTATTTATTTTTTACTTTCTTTCTCTCTCTCTAGAACAAACCGTTGTAGCGATTCCTTTCTCTGCGAAACACAACAGGCGAAGGGAAGATTTATGGAAAAAATGCGTTTCACGAATCTCGATGACACTCCAATGTTCCGCCAGCAGGTTCTCCTCTTATTCTTCCGTTTCGTTCTTTGTAGTTTTCGGTGCCGTCTTCCTTGGAATATTGAATTAAACGATATATTGTGTTCAAACGGTGCCGTTTCTGTACACATTCTGCATCTCCTGATGATTTATGTTATCTAGCTGTTTCTGTTTAAAAATTTATGAAGACGTGTTGAGAACGTATTTTGTGGTTGGTACTTGGTAGAGTAATAATAATAATAGGTTGGTAAATTGATGAATGGTTGTGGATGCAGCTCCAGTGTTTGGAGGAAAATGCTGAATCGTTGCGCGCGAGATGCTACAAGTTCTACAAAGGATGTCGAAAGTATACGTGAGTTTTCTCCGCGTTCATCCAATTGTTAATTTGAATTTAGTTGTTTATCTCATGTTTGCAAAAGACTTCTCAATAAAACAGTAAAGAAAATAAAGAAGGTAAAATGAATTGAGTTTGTTAGCTAGCAAAAATTAACTTATGCACTTGACTTTTATAGAAACTCATCTCATCTAATTTCTCTAAAACTAAGGTACATGAAATTTTTTGATCTAATCAAGGAATACTTTTGTTTGACCACTATGGCTGACTATATAGCCACGGTTCTTGCATTCCTAAAAATTCTTTTTGCCTGGTATTTTTAATACTTTTTAGGGAAGGTCTTGGAGAGGCATATGATGGGGACATCGCATTTGCAAGTGCCATAGAAAATTTTGGAGGAGGGCACGATGATCCTCATTTTGTTTCTTTGGGAGGTAAGCCTTCCTTATGAGTCTTTCACTTTTTCCCTCCCACGTGTCTCGTCTTATAGAACTAAATGAATTTACTTGTGATATGCTTAATGAGAAGAAATAACTGGAAATATGCTTATTTGAAGATTCTTGGGTTATACAAGTCACAAGACTTAAACTGACCTGCAAATTAGGTTTAGTATAACAACTAACAAATCATGTTGCTGGAGGTATGTTCTGTTGTTGTGCATGATATTCTTAACTTTTAAGCCCGTAAATGAGCTTCCAGAATCCCTTAGGAAATATATGGTTGAAGTTGCTTCAGTATTCTAAAGCATGTTTTGTTTATTTACTCTTAGCCCGTGTTTTTTAACCCATGGACTTCCTATAAATATACGCAATACTGAATCAAGTCTCATTAAATGAAATTTTATCTTTGCTGTTGATTTTGATAAATTTTGTTTGGTATTCCCAGGACCTGTTATGGCCAAATTTACTATAGCGTTGAGAGAAATCAGTACGTACAAGGAACTGCTCCGGTCACAAGTAATGATTTATCTAATGTTGTTATTGACTTTCTTGTTCTTTAGAAAGTTTATTTTTTTTGTAAAGGATAAGTTTTTATATTTTTTATGGAAACAATGCTCCATCTCCAAGCCGCTCTATTCGGAATGTTTATTCCAGAAGGGGGCGTACGCTTATGTAGTGAATGACATTTATGCCTTGCAGTTTCTATAAGCTATACAACTATTGATGAAGACAATTATGTATTTGGTATACACATTTATAATTCTTAATTTATCCTCTAATTATTTTTAAAAACCACACACAATCACAAATAGTCTAATAGCTTTTCAATATGACAACTATTATCTATAATTTATAATTATTAATAAAGACAATTATCTTATTTAGTATACATATTTATTATTCCTAATTTACCTTCAATTATTTTTAAAAATCACTCACAATCACAAGTAGTTCCTATCTAGTAACTTTTTAACATGACAATTATTATTTATAACTATTAACAAAAATAGTTATATCATTTGATGTACACATCTATTATTCTTAATTTATCCTTCAACTATTTTTAAAAATCACTCACAATTATAAGTAATTACTATCTAATAGCTTTTCAACATGACAATTATTATCTATAACTATCAATAAAAATAATTATCTTATTTAATGTACATATTTATTATTTCTAATTTACTTTTCAAATGCTTCTAAAAATATTCATAATCACAAGTAGTTAGTATCTAATAACTTTTCAACATGAAAGTTATTACAATTAAATATGACTAAAGAAAATTTAAAAAGACACTAAAGACACATACATAATAACTCTCTTCTTTTAGTTCTTTTTCTCTTCTTTTTTCCTTTCTTCATTTTACCCTTATTTTATTTTAACTTATTTTTTCTTTCTTTTGTCTTATTTTGTATTTATCATTGAGTTTATCTACCACCAACTCCAATTAACTTGGGTTAATGGTGCTAGTGATGTACGTATGTACATTAAAGACACATAATACTTGTTTTTCAACTAGTTTAATATAGGATCAGTGTGAGTGGGCAGTTATACTTATACTTTGTAGTGAATGGAAGTTACTGCATATAATCTGACGGTTATGCTTTGTTGGAGATTTTTATTAGATAAATAGTTATTTTCGTTCTTTAATGTGTAAGTGCTGACAAATTCGTCTCCTAAAGATGAAAATTCAAATTTGTCTCTGAAAATGAAAAAGAGTGACAAATTTATCCCTCTATTAACTTTCGTTTATTACCGTTAATTGAAAGAGTTTACGAGACATATTTAAAAATGAATTTGTCAGCGCTCTACACATTTATGGATGAATTTGTCAGCTCTCTACTCAAAATATAATTTAATCTTCATATTCCATTTTTTAATCATTGCAAGCATAACATTATAATAAACAATTAAAAATTAGGAAAACAAGCATAAGTTAAAACAAATATAATAATAAGCATAATATTGATTAATAAGTATAATTTGTTTGTTGCTATGAAATTTCTATTATAATAACATTAGGTAATGACAAAATCAAGTTGGGTCTCATTTTTTTGTTGTAAGAATTAACTTAATAGCTGTGTATTTTTGTTTGAGTCTCATATTTTGGATAAAGTATTGTCACATTAGAAATTTCAAAGCAAAAATATGAGCTAATACTTTACCTAAAATATGAGGCTCAAATAAATTAAAATGCATCGTCCAATTAATCCTTACGAAAAAATGATATTCAACTTGATTTTGTTATTATCTAATGTTATTACAATATAAATTTTAGAACAATATACAAATTATGTTTATTAATAAATATTATACTTATTATTATGTTTGTTTTAACTTATGTTTGCTTTCTTAATTTTTAAGTGTTTTTTATAATTTTATGCTTGTAATAATTAGAAAATGAAGAATATAAAGATTAAATTATATTTTAGGTAAAAAGCTGACAAATTCATTCTTGAATGTGTAGAGTGCTGATAAATTTATTATTTTTTATTTATTTTCAGGGATAAAAATTTAAATTTTTATCTTTAGGAAACATATTTGTCAATACTCTATATAATGAGACACAAAAATGACTATTTATCCGATTTTTATTCATAAGGTTGTCTCCTTTCGACATATGTCCTGGGCCGGGGAGCTGGAAAATTAGGAACCCAAAACTCAAAATTTGGTGTAGCGGATGAGATGATGACGTGGAAGAGAGAGAGGGTTTCTAAAAGTGGGAGCGTGGTGGCGTGGGGGGACCCATTGACACGTGGCATTGTGGTCTGTGTTTTTTGTTCGAATTTTCAAAACGCAATAGTTTTTTATTTATTCAATCTTTATTCCGTTTTTCTTGGTCAAAAACTGCTTTACAGCTTTGCATATTAACGGACTCTCGGTTCACTCTTCTCATTGGACCAGGATGTTAACCTTTTCTTTCTTTCTTTCTTTAAAAAAAAAAGAATTATTTCGTTTTATTTATAAGGATTAGTGTGCAAGTGGACTGTTATGGTTATATATATAAGTTTCAGAACAGAGAATATTCTCTGTAGGAGATGTGAGTCTCTGGACAACAATATCATTGTTGTAATGTGTAGTCTGTGTTTATCTCACTTTTCCGTGTTTCAAACTTTCAATATTTCAACTAGTTTCTGGTGTTCTATCATTTTATACTCTGACTTGCTAGATCAAAAGGAAGGGTATTTGCTGAGGTCAGTGACCTTACAATGGCTAAGATGCATGGATTCTTTGGAGGAAAAAATGGAAGAACTTTGAACCAAGATGGGGAATATCACATATGGAGGAGGGAATGGGATGCATGGAAGAGAGGCTTCTCTCTGAGATGCAGAGGCTGTTTGGACTTGGAAGAGATTGGTGGAGGAAGACGAGAGTTGCAGCCTCAAGGAAGGAAATTCTATCTGTCATGGCAGTCAAGAAGATAGAATTACCCAGTTTTAATGGAGAATATCCTGTAGGACTAGGATGAACTACTCAGGCTGACACTTATTTTGAAGTTCAGAGTATTTAAGAAGTGAAGATTTTACTTGGCCGAATTAAGTATGGATGGGTCTACCATACATTAGTTCTACTTGTTGAGATCAACTGGAGAAACACTCACTTGAGACAAGTTGAAGGTGTTAGTGGCTCGTTCAGGGAGATACGTTGAAAATCCTTATAAAAAATTGACAGAATCGAAACATGAGCAATATTTAGGGTATTTTTGGGGTGCTTTATGACCTAATCTCAAGTATAGAGTCCATACATACATTCAAGCCCAAATTCTGTTACCAAGCAATGCAATTAGCAAGAGACTTGGAGGCAGAGAAAGTCGGATTAACAGCAGGGTGTTTGAGGAACAAGTTGAGGTTCAAAAAAAAGTTTATTGGGGCTGCAACTAAACCAGCGAAATGACATTGGAGCATATTGATGGGCTAGGAGTTTGGTAACTACTGCAGGGAGGCAGAAATTGACTTGTTGTGCAGAGAAAACAAGAACATCTAATTTTTCATAAAATCGAGGGGCATATTCCTTTGTGACATCAGTAGGAGAAAGGACAGATAGACAAAATCGGAGTGAAGCAGGATAAAATAAAGCATTAAAGCATTTAACTTGTCAAGAGTTAATGGAAAATAAAATCTAGGGGACTGTTTTAAAATGTATGGACAAATTTCATCAATAGCATCAATGTTCAGGAGAAAAAAAAAACGATATTAGTGATTTTAGGAGAAGATGTGGTAGATGATGGCCAGTGAGGTAGACGAGCAGAATGAAGTGGAGAATATAGAATGTTATTGTATTGTTTTCCTTTGCTGATATTATTTCCCCTCAGATGCACTCACTTCAAAAAACTGAAGGGCATTGTAGTGTTTAATTTAGAATTAGGTTGTAAGTGGACAGCTATGGTGTGGTATTTGTAAGTTTTAAAACAAAGAATATCTCTTTGGGAGATGCGAGTCCCTGGGACAGCAACATCATTGCTGTAGTGTGTAGTCCGTGTTTTTTTTTTTTTGTGTGTTTCAATAAATATTTCAACTTATTCCTAATGATCTATCAATTTTGCTGAGTGCTTATTCATGAGTATAGGGATGCCCTTCTGTATAATTTAAAAAATGTGGCTGTTAGCTTTACACTTATTCCTCATTGTAGAATAACAAATTTATGGTACTCAGGTGCATTTACAAACCATAAGTAAAAATTGGTGCATAGTTGATACTTGATAGTGCCTGTTATGTGCCCAGATCCTGTGGCAGTTTTGTTACGGCCTGTAATAAATTTTGGCCAATGATAGTAAGATAAACACTTGAGCACTGGTGAAACTTGTGCCTTTCCAGTATTTTACTTTTAAAACTTGAGCTTCTATTGCAAGTATAACTTATCACTTTATGATGATTGGAGTTCCCCCCTAATTAAATTAGAGGCATTGTTCTAATTGATATTGCTATACTGACTTAATTAATATTGCTTCTTAGGTAGAGCACATTTTCAATGACCGGTTACTACCCATTGTCAATGTTGACATCCATGAAGTCAAGGTATACTGTGAGCAGTAAGATTTTTTTTAATGTTCATACACAATAGTGTTGATTATTATACATTAAAACGATGGAACAGTAAGATGTCATACTTAATGATATGGCTTAGCTCCAGTAATTTCTCTAGTGGATCTATTTAAGTCATAATTCGTAAAGCAGCGATGTTACCTTTCCTCTCTCGAGTTATGTACAGCTCTTGGTAGTGAAATCTCATGAAATAAATTGTTGCTCCAGTTCTTTATACTATATTTTATTGGTAAGGAAACAGTAGAGTCGAAATTATGACTACTGTAAAAACTGTGATTGAATAACTTCTTTAGAAGAATGTCAATCAAAACTATTCATGGTGAAATTATCAATGTTCGATTTAAAAGTGAACACTCTTTGGCCTGAGGTTTGCTTTCATATCTAATAATACTTTCATATTTTTCTGCTTCCATATGACTGGTTTAATGTTTTGTTTTTTTTCTTAATTCTAATATTTCAAGCATTGCTTGCAGGAAGCTCGTAAACGTTTTGATAAAGCTTACCTTGTATATGACCAGGTGCCTCTCATTTTCCTATGAAGGTTACACAGTGTAATGAACTCTGCATCAATACATTTTGGGTAAAGTGTGTTTAAAGTCCTTGAAGTTTCGGTCAAAATTGGTTTTAGTCCCTACAATTTAAATATGGTATTTTTGGTTCTTGTATTTCTGAAATTTGGTGGATTTGGTCCCTTGTCAGGTCAAAATGAAGTATAGGATCAGGGATGAAATTCATGCTTAAAATATGTTAGGCTCGCATAAGGGTAAGTATATCATAACCCCTAGGTTAGGGGAAAAGTTAAAGACACCTTTCCATACTTTGTGTCTGGAGTACTTCACTTAATTTCCTCTACAGTATTGGGCTTTGGCAGTATTTATCATGCGGATTAGGGAGACTAGCCACTTATGATCAGAGCAAAACTAATAAAAAGTAAACATAGACATACCAATGGGCAAGAACGATGGCCATATCCGTCCTAGCAGTGTTGTTCAAGCTCTTCAGCTCTTAAAACCCCTCAAGGTTCTCAAATTCGTAAAAAGATAAGAATAAAATTGCAGAATCCATTTTTACAAAGCCTAGAGAGCTATATATAGCTTCCTAAAGATATCTACACAAAAAGGCGCACTACGGCCAGCCGTGGTCAGAAGTGACGCTGAAGCCTTGAGTCATTATGGATTGACTACGACTCTCTTAGTTGACCATGACCCTCGTGAATTTACCATAGTCGATATCTTATCCTTGACGCTATTTTGGGAGGGTTGTTATCATCTGACTATGGTTGTGCTGATTGACACGGCTATGGTAAATGTACCACAATCATGATCAAGTGTAGAGTCTTCAAATCTTAAATTTGTGTAATTTTCAACTCTTTCTCTCAATTGAGCGACTGTGATTCTGCAATACAAAACTAGTGTTCAAGCGTGAGTTCAGCCAAAAAAATGCATGTAAAATGACACAAAAACTCATACAAAATACCACTCAAAGTGGTTTATCATCTAACATATTTTAAAAAAATGAGGACTAAAACAACCGTTTTTAAAATGTAGGGACTAAAACCAATTTTGACCAAATCTTGAGGGACCTATAATACATTTTACCTGTAGATTTTCTTTCTTTGCTTCTGCTACATTTGCCTATCCTCCGAGACATACAATTTACTAAACAAGAAGCATAAGAGCTTCTCTTGTTAACTGATACCAAGAGTATGATAATCAGTATAATTTTTTTTTCACAATTCACAGGTCAATCAATATTTGTATTGTGTAGATGCTTCCTAGTAAATGACCATCATGGATTTGTACTTCAAATTCTCCAGTTCACTTGTTGAATTTTTATGTTGATGCATCAAAATTTGATTATTTAGAGAGTAATTTTGCGAACAGCTTTTTTGTCCCCAAAACTGCTGACATATCTAAAAATAATCTTTCCTGAACATGCTCTAAGAATTCAGGATTTAATGGTATAATTAAATGAGATCAAGGAAACTGACATTGCAGTTTTATGTCAGTGATTTTCAAATTCTCCTTACGTCAAATTGCCTTAAAATCAAGTTTGATCTTTAAGTTATTCTCATTCATATAACCTTAAAGTTCTTGCATTTTTTTTTGTGGCAAAATCAATTGCTCCCTCAGTTCCTGGAGATACAACCCTCAGGATGTACTTGTATTTTATTGGTGAACTACATCTCAAAAGTTCAAATTGTGTCTGTAGTACTTATGAAGGAGTATGATGCATGAGTTTGTGTGTGTATGTTGTGCTGTGGAAGGTTCACTTACATATTTCTTGATCATAACCTGCAAGCAATGTGGATTTTGTGCTACAGGCACGTGAAAAGTTTATGTCACTGAGAAAAAGCACTAAGATTGACATTGCCACTGTCATAGGAGAGGTATTTCCAGCAGCTTTTCTTTGGCATGTTTCATTCGGAAATTAGTCAAATAGCTTGCCGTGAGTTACAATGGTCCTTTGAATCTAATATGGTAGAGACATTCCAGGAGTTGCAGGATGCAAGAGCATCATTTGAGGAAGCCCGTTTCAATCTGGTAATTTAAGTTGCACAAGAGATGCTACTTAGAAAAGGAAAGATGTATATCATTGAGGATTAACCACATAACGTTTTTAACCGTCTAGGTTGGCACTCTTAATGACATTGAGGTCAAGAAGAGATTTGAGTTTTTAGAGGCTGTAACTGGAATTATGGATGCTCATCTTCGATACTTTCAACAGGTATATGGCATAATCACATGTAAATATACGGAACTTTTTCCATATCTATATTACACTTATGCTATATCTGAAAATTCTTCTCTTGCAGGGGCATCAGCTATTACATCAGATGGAGCCTTTCATTAGTGAGGTTTTGCTATTAGTTCCATTTTTATTTTATTTTAACTTGACTGCTGCTAGTACACAGTTCTTTTCCACAGATAAATAGATGTCATTTTGTTTTGATTTTTCTAAAACTAAAAAACCAAAGGAGATCAAGCAGCCGCAACACATAGTTAATGTATCTATCATCTGACTGTTAGGTTAATTTAACACGTTTGGAATTGTTAGAATAATGTACTTGCTCAAAACTCAAAACCTTGAATAATTGGTAGGGTCATCCAGACGCGAAACCCACCAATTAACCAGTGTGATACATTTGCTTTCAAGAAAAGAAAAAAAAATTTGGTTGAAATTATGATTAGTGTTCCTGATTTATTGTCTGAATATTCGATTTTCTGTCCATATCGGAGGTGCCTTTTTACATTTTTCTTGCAAAGATTTTCAATGGTTTAATTAAAATTGATTTGCTACATTTGTGGCTAAAATTAGAAACTATAAGACTAATAATCCTTCCTATGAGGCATGATATTGATCCAAGGGTGGGCATTACTAACCATCATTGGAAAAACTGAACCTTTTTCTTAACTTTATGCTAAGAGGAAGGGCACCGACCCCAATTAACTTGGATTAAAGGTGTTGTTGATGTTGATGCTGATGCTAAGAGGAAGGGGTAGAATGCCAAAATATTTGATTCAGCTATGTTGCAGATTATGGATTATGTACATCAGTCAAGAGAAAGTTACAATCAGGAGCAGATTTCACTTTATAAAAGAATGCAAGACTACAAAAAACAAGTTTATGAAGAAAGTAGGTTGTCTTTGAATGGTCCTTATGGTTCTCCTAGTAGAGACTCTGCACCTCCGTTTTCTAGGATATCAAATGAAGTGGCAGATGTAGTAATGGAATCCGCTGCAAATGGAAAGGTATTTTAGAATTTGACGTTTCCTTCTTTCTGAGATTTATGTATTACTTCCTTTTACAACTCTTCAATTCGTCTTTTTTACTGACCAAAAGAAATATTCTGAGTTGAGTCCTGTCCATTGCCATTTGTTCATCCCTTGCAAAATTTTAGGTTCAAATCATTCGACAAGGATATCTTTCTAAACGATCCTCCAATTTGAGAGGTGACTGGAAAAGAAGATATTTTGTTCTTGACAGTCGAGGAATGTTGTACTACTATCGCAAACCATATGTAAGTAACCAACTAAAACTCGACTTTTAATACACTAAACTAGGTAATGCTCATTCTTCTAAATAAATGCTGAGCGTCCCGTTTCAGGGCAGCAATCAACCATCTCCAAAGAGGAATAGTGGCACTGAAAATGGTTCTGGGATTCTGAGTCGATGGCTTTCTTCTCATTACCATGGGGGTGTCCATGATGAAAGATCTGTTGCACGTCACACAGTAAACCTGCTGACATCAACAATCAAGGTTGATGCCGACCAGTCAGATTTAAGATTCTGCTTCAGGATTATTTCGCCATCAAAGAACTATACGTTGCAGGTACTTATTCCAAAACTTTATCAGTTTATAGTTTGGGCATTTATTATTACTTATACTAAAGGAAGCAATGCAGGCAGAAAATGCAGTGGATCAGATGGATTGGATGGAAAAGATAAATGGAGTAATTACCTCCTTGTTGAGTGTCCAGACACTGGGAATGGTACGTAGTAGATATTTTGTTTTAAATGCATCTTTTGATGCCCATTTAAAATTTGATTATTACAATTGTAAAACAATTATGTGACAGCCTCTCTCAGCTGACTCAGCAAACGGCGACTCTTACTCTGATGACAATATTGATAAGTTAGAAAGTTCTCCAGATGATGATCACACTGTGACTGTGAAGTCTGCATCCAAGAATTCCACCCCTAACAACCAGTTTCGTTCATCTAGAAGTTTGCAGTTGCATAAACACAGTATGAAAATTGAAAAACCAATTGATGTTCTTAGGAGGGTGAGTGGGAATGACAAATGTGCTGATTGTGGTAAACCTGAACCAGAATGGGCATCCTTAAACCTTGGCATCCTGATATGCATTGAGTGTTCTGGTGTTCATCGTAATCTTGGTGTACATATATCAAAAGTAAGTATTTGAGGGCGCACATTTAATCTTATAATGTAATGTTGTATATGGCTCATATCTTATAAAATTTTACTGAATAAAAGCTAGAGACAGGGTTAGAGGACCTGGTACCTGGTACTTCAGAGCCCTCACTTCTAGCTAACAATGGTTACTCTTATAAATATAAATTAATTAAATTATATGTTTAAAGTTTTGTTGTCTGCATATATGGAGAATAATGGTAGTTAGTCAAGTTATTACTGGCAGAAAATTTGAGCATTTGCCATTTTTTAGTCTCTTAAATTAAAATTTGCATTTTTTAGCCCCTCAAATTCAACAAATGTCTTTTTTAGTCCTTCTTCCAGTCAAAAACCGCCAAAAAATCGATCAAGAAAAACTAAAAAAATTATTTCGTGACTTTGAACAACTAAAAAATACAAATTTTAATTTAGGAGACTAACAAAGACAAACCCTTAAATTTGAGGGACTAAATTAACACAAAATTATTTTTAAACTCTGAATCTAACATTACTTTTTTCTTATCTATATAAAACTGTCCAGCCGTGATCATGTGTCAACCGTTGGACAGTTCTGTCTTTTTTTATTTTTTTAACATTTTACTTTCTTTTCTTTTCTTCTCTTTTTTCCTTTTCTAGTCGCTTAAAACCCGGATCCACTCCTAATTTTATTCTATCACCCCGCCCCCCCTTCAACAGTATCATTTTTAGTAATTTTTTTATCAGTAAAAGGAAAACAAAATCCTTTTGTTTTAATTCTTACTTTTGCAGCTAAGTTGGGAAACATTTTTGGCAGGTAAGATCACTGACACTTGATGTTAAAGTCTGGGATCCCTCTGTTTTAAGTATGCTTAAGTCACTGGGCAATCTTTTTGCAAACTCAGTTTGGGAGGAGTTGCTGTATCCACCGAGTATTTTGCAAACTGTTGAGACCCCTGCTAGGTAAGTGCTACAAAAAATGATGGGATTATCCGTTTGAACTTATGCTAATATGCACCTGCAATGTAGTTCATCCAAGGAAAATGGAGAGGAGCTCTTTCATGCAAGAAAACCAAAACATGACGATTCTATTTCATTAAAGGAAAGGTTCATTCATGCAAAGGTATTCTAAGACAACTTCAAGTTTCTTTTGCTATTACCTTTTTTTAGAAAGATGGGGGAAGCTTGAATCCCTCAACTTTGAGAAGTAAAGAATTCTTAGCTTATATTTTCCAACTTCGAATAACAGTAAGTAAATGTATTCTTAGCTTAAAATCTCTTAAGAAATAATTAAAGCGATCTAGAAATGTACACTCTATTTGTTTCTATTTGGTATTGACTGTTATTGGAAGTTGAAAGTTGGGCATCCAATATGGTGAACTCTGCAGCATATTTGATTTGCTGATATCTAGTTTTTTGACCTTTATGATATGATAATATCTCAGTCTAGTTATTAATTAGTTCATCCAGTTAATGAATCATCATGTGGTTGTTAGAGATGAGACGAAATCATTCATGAACCTTCAACTCAAGCTTTTGAAAGAACTAGTTTTTGACATTATATCAAGGTCTCTATAACCAACCAAGTGGTCAAGATTTCGATCCTTGGCTCCCCCATTCTCCTAATTTAAGTTGAATTTCAGACATGGTAAAAATGGGTTTGTGCATCGGAGGTGCTTAGTCCATAGGAATCTTGTATGTAGAGTCACTGGAGATGTAAAAACGCAATTAATGAGTCTTCACGTAATTACCGAGATTTTATATTCATTGATAGAGTAAATGGCCACTGTTTTCTAGTTTGGACTGCAGGTTTTGGTCAAGTTCGGGAGTTTAGAGTTGCTTACTTATTTTTTGCCCAGTAAAGTAGAGCTTATTTAATAGAATGACCAGATAAGGTTGACAGCTTTACAACTGTCTCCATTTGCTATCCTAGATTTTCTCGAGCTCTACTGCATGAAGTCTCGACTCTCAATTGTCCCATGTTACGCCACTATTTCTTATTTAACCTTAGATCGGTTATAGGTTTACTTTTTCAACCTTCATAAATAACCTTTAGCATTTAGTGGCAAACTAATTATTGAAGTATTACTTGACGGAAGTTTAATATATGTTGACGGTTTCTTATTGCAGTATTCTGAGAAAATATTTATTCCCCGGACAAAGAAATGTCACCCTCTCTTTTCACCCGCACAACTGGTGCAGGAAAGCATCTGTGCTAATGATAAGAAAGCAGTCTACCAGCATATTGTCAAGTCAGATTTTGACATCAATGCCATCCGTTGGCAAGCATCGTCTGGTATGTCTTATTATTCCAGAAGTCTAAACTCCAGTGAAGTTTTTGGTGTTGGAAAACCAGTAAGTAATGAGCTGTTGTGCAGATGACTCTTTCAACATGGTTTCTTCAAATAATTTAAACATTGCCTCTCAAAGTGAAAATCAGCCCATTGAGGCCATACAAGATGGTTCTAGCGTGCTTCACCTTGCATGCCAAACTAATGACATTGGCATGGTGGAGCTGCTCCTACAACATGGGGCAAATATAAATGCTTGTGATTCTAGAGGTCAGACACCACTACATTATTGTATTATTAAAGGGAAGACCGCAGCTGCAAAAGTGCTTATCATGAGGTAATTAATTGGACGTTTTCTTGTATGTCCCAAACATTTTCAATCGTCGTATTCTATATGCTATCTTCACTTTATAGTCATCAAAGGATCAATACACATTTACACTGCCTCCAGTCCCGGAGGAAGATACCAAACCTTTAGCGATACTAAAGCATTCTCCACCACATCATATGTATGTTCTACATACATTTATTGTATATGCTAGCTAAACAATTGAGTTCGTGCAGAACTTTATGAAATTTGAATGTATATTAATTTATTCTTCCATTTCATCATTGCTTCGTAATTTCGTATTGGAGTCATAGTAATGCATGGCAGAATAAGCTGTAAACAGATTATCATGCACATTTGCTCATTGTAAGCATGATATTTGCTCATAGAAAAAGTTATACTACTTTTATTTTGCTTGGGGGAAGGAATCAGAGAGAAATAGTGCGTTGAAATGTTTTTCTTGTTTATTATCTAAAATGACACTAGTTAAGTTTCTTTTTTTATAATATGAAAATATAATTTCTGTAATTCATTATTGACCCTTTTTCCTTTGGTAAGTTCTACACCATACCCATACAACATGAACTCGAGATTAGGTTGTTGGAATTAAAATCTCATTCAAGTGAGTTTTTTGCTTGACGGTGAAATACCATGATAAATATTGTATTTCAATTTTAAACTTCAGCTTCATGGAAATTTTCTTCATATACTATCTCAGATATCCTGTGTTCATGGTTGATAAGTTGTGGTTTACTTTGGAAAATTGACATAGAATGCCAACATTACAGGGGAGCCAATACATATGTCGCAGATAAAGAAGGCAAAACTCCTGTTAAGCTTGCATCAGAGTCTGGCTGTGGTGATGATGAAATTCTCGCTCTCTTGACAAGCAGATGACATGTTTAACATCTTACAATGAGCAGTCAGTAAATCCCTTGTTGTGACTTCTGGAGAAGATTAAGATTGAGGACCAACTAGCCATGCATACGAGCAGAAAGAGGCCTGGAGCAAATGGTTTAGTTTTATTGGGCCATGTTGTATAGTAATTATATTAATTGAAGGATGTGATGGGCTGATTGTGGGGTTTCACGTCTATTCCAATGTTCAACTTTGCAGCCTCCATTCTCATTAAATTTTTGGGACGCAGATCATTGTCATGTATTCCAAGGACTGTATGTATAAGTTACTTAAATGATTATTCAACAAGGTGTAAAAGTTCATTCAAAAAAAGAAGAAAAGAGGTTTAATGTAAGGATCTTAATAAAGTATGGCCCAGTTACAGCAGAGAAATGTGAGGGACGACGTTCTATAAACGTGGATCTTAATTAAGTTGTTGATTATGACAGAATTGTTAGGTTCAATGTTCAATCAGGTAGTAAAAATCATTATTTTTTAATTAGAAAAATGTTTTATCCATAATACCGCATACTTAAAAGGGTATTAGTGACTTTCAGAAACCATATATAACTTGGTAGTGATTTTTAGATGTGATTTTTTTTTTATACAAAGGCAAAAAAAACTAGAAGTTATAATATCATGAGGCTCTGGTTCAAGTTTCTTATTACTATTTTGTTGTATGTTTGATTAGCACTATATTTAGAGAAATATTTTTTAAAAATTTCAGAAGTTGATACAAAATAAACATTTTTTTCTCTTGAATAAGTTGAATTAAACACACCTAATCTACTTAAAAAAACACCTAATGTTGGTAACTTTTTCATATATAAGTTGTATTAAAAATATATTTTTTAAACAAATTTAATTGAATTCTTATTTTATAAATTGAATTGAAATATATTTTATAAAAAAAACACGTCAAGATAAGTAATTCGAAAAGGAACACCCAAAAAAGAATGGAGATCCCCAATGGTAATCAATAGAGATGAAGTTAGGTTCTTTAACCAACGAAGAAGAAAAAAGAACACCTAAAATACCACTAAAATAAATGAGTCTGAGGTTCGTATAATGTTTCAGTGAGCGCAACTAACACTGGCCAAATCAAAAATCATATTTACCTCAATTGTACATTGATACAATGCTTTAACTGTCGAGTGAGTTGAACTCCTTATGACTATCAAATTACTTTCTCACTTTTGTTTCCTCCCAACCTATATCAAGAATTTGGGTGGTAGATGCCCACGGAAATGGATATAATATGAATCTGATGTGACCTGCAACCCTTTTTGAAAAAAATAAATCGTGCTTTTGCACCAAGTCATACTTGCGATGGCCATGCTAGCATGATGAAATAAGATCCTATAAATGACTTGAGTGCAATATGAATTAAGGGTGCTTAACTCCCCATGCTGTATTATCTTAGTTAGAGTCTGGTTGGCATTAATTAGTTAAAAGTTTAGTTGAATTAAGTATTTACTTAGTGAGCATTTTGTTACTGGTTAATTATTTTCTCTTGTACCTGTTATGTTTATTTTGCATATGTTTTTCTCTCAAATTGCTCTTCCTGTTGCTATATTTTTCTAAGAAATGTTAGACCATACTTTTTAGCAAGCTAGATTAAATAATGGGATAAGCTACAATAAAAGTATATTTAAACCTTCAATTAAGATACACTTTTTTTTTACAACAATAGCTCTCAAAATATTAATTTGTTGTATTGTTCTATTAGTTAAAAATTTAGGTGAGTTAAATCCTAAAGACTCATTAGGTTGAACATTTATTGCATTTTCTTTTTCTTTAAATGACTAGCAAACACGAATTGCCAAGACTTTATACGTGCACATGCAGGAATAATACTATATATGTTAGAGTTACCATTTACTTTCTAGGTCGAATAAAATGGGTAGTTGAACATAAATAGTTCATTCCATATTTGATAGAGCTCACTGAAAAAATTACCTATATACATAACTAGTTGCGTACTAATGAAATTCACACATCAAAGATGAAACTAAGAAAAATATTTAAACAAAATGTCAGACTTAATTAACAGGAAGATAGTATAAGGAGATATAACATTATTCTAAGTAGCTAATTAATAGCCAGATTGCAGTTAGAGAAAGTAGTAATAAATTATATTCAATGTTCTACACTTGATGGATTGGTCTGTAATAAATTATATACAATGTTCTACACTTGATAACATCTATCAAAATAGTATAAGGAGATATAACATTATTCTAAGTAGCTATTAGCCAGATTGCAGTTAGAGAAAGTAGTAATAACTTATATACAATGTTCTACACTTGATAACATCTATCAAAATACCCTAATAAACTACACCAAAAATTGTATTTTTAATAATTATTTTGGGTATAGTTTTAAGAAAATGAAGCTTGTAATAATTAAGGGAAAAAGCTGCAGGACGGTGACCATTGAAGAAGGTAGTAAGTGGTAATCAGAAAGCTAAGACAATAGAATCAGACACGAGAATACAAGGAATACATCAAGTTTCTATAGTTAGTCAGGCAAGTGAGACAACTACCCTCCTTTGGATAGTGTTACATTATACAGACCAATCAATCAAGTAGTTAGTTTATTAGGGTATTTTGATAGATGTTATCACCTGCAATACGAAGTATAACATTGACTGGACCATTAAAGCATGGGCCTACAAACAGAAATATAATATAAAGGATGGATGAACTTTGAAGATATTATTGTGTTTAGAAAATTTTATCCTTGTAAAAGACATTTTAATAAATTAAGAGGAAAATATATTTATAAATGATTTGTGATTTTGACTTTTTAAAAATGTGGGATTTTACAACTATCATTACAAGCCTCACATTAGACGTTAAAGGACAAAAATGATTTAGATCCTCTTTTTTTATCATCGAAATCCTTTTTCAAGTATTTCACCCGCAACTCAGCCTTAAGAGAAGACACCATTCAGCAAATCGGCTAACTGAAGAACTCAATAAAAACAATTTCTATTGATGTTTTTTAATGTCTTTTTTACAATTAAATAAAAGGTAAGAAGAAAAGAGGGAAAAATGTGATATAAAATAAGCGATGTTATGGAAAGAAATGGAGGGAAAAAGAATGAATCTTAATAAAATATTGTAAAAATATATTATAGAAATATAATAACCCAAAACAAAAATAGCGACCTCTAACTGTTTTGCAAAGAGTTTAGTTTCATATTCATGAGGGGCGACACTTGAGTCACATACAGCTACCTCATTGACCTTATATACCCTTTTAATTTCCCTTCAATAATGAAACACAAAAGCAATTTACCCATTCAAATAGTCAAGCATTTGAGCCATGTGATACTTGCCATTCAATCCCATGTTTAGTAGTTACAACTTGCAAACTTATAATTTATAATTCTTCCAAGAGGATGACGAGTGATGCAAAATTCTGAAGAAGACATTGTCATCCTAATGCTTCCACGTTATCCACCATGACCAAAGAAAATGTGGAAAACAATATAACAAAAATGCATTATATATTCCAGTTTGTCTCATCTACAAAACCCCTTTGAAGCTAACTCTGGGTTTTCGTCGGAAATGATTGATCTAAATGGATTACCTTGAACAAATTTATTAAGATAGAAGATGACACCCATATTTGGTTATTTTTAGAACCATTTGTTTTAATTTGTATTTTTCATATTTTTAATTCAATCAAAAATGTTTTTCAGCCGCATAAATGCCTGCACATGAGACTAGTATCTATATGTAAATTGTTATAGTAATTTATTTAGTATCTCGTTATTAGTTTTTTACTTTACAAGTCATTTAGTAGAATCATCTTAATTAGTTAATTTAATTTTTTTACTATCTAGATTTTTATTTTATTTTTTTAATGAACCGTGAACTAATAATTTCTCCAATGGATCAATATTAGTTTAATTTTTAAACATATTAACATGAACGCGTTTCATCATAAATTTTTTATTGGATTGATCAATTAAAACTTCAATGTGCAACTCATTCTTGTTCTTCAAGTCTACGTTTATTAAAAAATTTATATAAAGTATGAATATGTTTTAACTTTCCAATAGTGAAGCTCCACGCAGCCAGGAGAAGGCCTATCTAGCGTAGGTTCACATGCAATGATATGCAGAAAGAACAATTCAAAGGCACGGGAAAAATGTGGACATAGTGGGTATGTGTGGTTACAACGTGATATATATGCACTTTATGTATATAGTTTTTTTTTTGTCATAACACTTGCTGTTAAGACTCGGAAATTTTTACTTTAATTGCGTATGAAAAATACTAAAAAACGTCAATATTGTTTATAAATTTGTCTTAAAGTATATATTTATTTTTCTCTAAGGTTCACGCACCAAATAAAATATATATCTTAATTAAAATTTCAAGAAAATATATAAATAGATTTTGATGAAAATGGAGGCATTCGTGCTTTTGTAAGAAATTTTTTTCGTACCAAACAGTATTTTCCACATGTAAATGGTATAGTGTATGTGTTGTAAATATACAAAAAGAGGTTTTAATTATCTGAATTGGTTCTGTAAAATAGCAGCTCTAGATTTGATAATTGTGATATAGATTGGCTATAAAAATGGATTGGCAAATATTTGTTATATATATACAAGAAAATTTAACTGTTTTATTACAGTTTAAAAATAGATTTTCTATATAAATTGTGACCATAAATAATCTAGATTGATTCTAGTCATAGTTCATATAAAAAAAAATTAAGTAATCACTATCTATATCTATTTATTCTGCATTCCTCTTAGAGATTATCTATAAAAAAATCGATTTAAATACTTTTTGTTTACTAGTGAGCGTAAGTCTATGGCCATGAACATATAGTTCATCAATACAGAAACTTAAAATATGAATTGATAGCCCCTTGATTTTGATTTAAATTATAATGATGTTCAAATTTGACCACTCAATTCCCTGTTGTTTGGTAGTAAACAAGCCATGTATGCGTTACCAAAGAAGAAAAGGTAGCTAGTAGTACCAGCTGTAGCTACACATTGCACAGACAACAGTTTTATAAATAAGCCGACCCAACCAAATAATTATGACTACGTACGTACTCTAGTGATTTATCATTATTCATTATCTTGATGTCATCAATATCAATCTTTTAATAAATTGTTTAGAATAATAAAAGTAACTCATTGTTACACAAAAACAGAAGAAACAATATAGAATCATAATACTCATCTTACCCTTTATATGCCTATCTCTGGGCCCTAATGAATTTTGATGATGATTAAGCATGGTTCTATAAAGAGGAACACCATTTTTTTAGTTCAATTTTTTCACAACAGAACCCCATCCCAAAAATCTATAGATACCTCAAACAAATGGCCGTAACTTGATTACATTTAATCAAAGGCGTAATTTATTATATATGTCTATTCTGGCTATCATGTAGAAAGAGATAACAACACTAACATATATATAATGGAAAAATTTAATGTGACTTTTAATTCATTATATTTTAAAGTTATTTTATTTGGTATATTTAGTTTAAAATTCTTATTTTGGTTCTTTATATTTTTTTAATATATAATTCTGTTTTTTTTTTAAAATTCGTTTAAAATATTAGTAGTCTATTAATTTTTAATTTTTTTCAATCTTTTTTGTTTAAAACATTTGTATCTGATTTGGTTCAATGAAACACACCATCTGGTCCCTCTATGCATTTTCTCGCAATTGCCTAGCCTCTATGTAAATGGAAAATGAAAAATCATCTACTTGACCTAACAATGTGCAATAGTGAAGGTTTTCCTCGCAAGCTTCACAAAGAGTCATATTGTGATTTCGTCGTTCAATTTTGGGTTAATTTGTAAGTTATGGTCGTGTTTTTGTCTTTCATCTATGACAATTCTTGCTCTTATTTTCCTTGTTTTTGTTTCCAATATCACAGTGTGTGAAAAGATTTTGATTATTCAATGAAGAATATAAGAATTTTGTATGGTTTCAACAAAATTATGTGTTGATGTCGTTGAATCTATGTGGTGCTCCATTTTTAAGAAAGATATCAATTCTCGTTACAAAAACTCCATATGTTTTATTTATTTCAAAAAAATAAAAAATGTATATGTATGGAATAGAAATATTTGAACCACCAAAGTAAAGAACTCTTACAAATAAGGAATAAATAAATAGATTTAAATAGAAAGCAACATAAAATAAACAAAATTTGATATGTAAAAAAATAATTCAAAAAATTGAATAAAACACAAATAAATTTATTAATTTAAATATTTAAATAAAGAAATTTTTTCATTTAATTATAAATTTAATGATTTGAAGAAGAGTCGGAGGTGATGATGATTTTTTTAGTTATTTGTTTTTTTAAAAATAAAATATAGTGACAATTTTTAGCCACCACTATGTGAAACTAATTATTTTAAAAGACTTAATACTATTTTTTATTCATCATACTTCGCAGTTATTTTATTTTGATGCATTAAATTTTAAAAGATTCCTTCTTGTTCTTAATGTTTTTAAAATCTATCATTTTGATTCTTTTTTAAAAATTAAAAGTTAACAAATTATTAATATTTTTAAAGGAAAATTAAAAAAGAAATAAAATGATATATCTTAAAAATATAAAAAATCAAAATAAAACTTTTAAAATTTAATGTATTAAAATAAAATAATTATAAAATATAATAGACAAAAAATATATTAAACCTAAAAAAAGAGAGAAGAGAAAGTTGTGTGTCACCTAAAGTCTCAAGAAATTTCACCCTTACCACAATATTTTTTAATTTATTTGGTCTCATTGCTGATAATAAAGTTTAAAAGTCGAGTTTCACATAGATAAAGATGCTGGCCGATAATCATGTCACCTAATATAAATAATGTTTGGCTCTCGTGCATGTGTAAATTGTTGTATAGCGGATGTTCAACTTAATTGTTTCATTGAAGTATCGATCTTCATTATAATATAAATAATATGTATACCAAATTATTGCACTTCTTTCTTCAAAGGGTGAATTGGAATATTAAACGAGTTCTATATTTTAAAAACTTTGTAAAAGGTGTTTTATTCAAAGTTTAAATTAACCATCTGTGTAGACGACACTGGATAGCCACCACCTGCTCGCATGGCCGGTTGTGATATTGCTATTATATTTGTAATTCCACACTCATTGTTCATGGCTCAAAGTTGTGCTATTTTTCTATTCACTCAATCTTAAATTCCACATTCGGTCGGTAAAAACAAAACATGGACAGAAACCCTCGTGCATCTCTGTACCTAAAATAAAATAACGCTCGTGCATGTTCATACATTATTGGATGCTACTTCCTGTTCGTTTCCTATTATATGCTCAAACTTATACATTATATGCTTTTTCATGAACAAATATTTTAGGAGGTGAGAGGTGGACATTTCAATATCAACGCATAAGCATCAACCAGAATTCATCCTCTCACTTATTAGAGATAACATGTTAATAAAAGATCGTCCGCAACATTCAAATCTATTCTTTTGTCAATATTATAGTTTGTCCAAAACAAAAAATATAAGCAAAGATAATATATATATATATATATATATATATATATATATTAAATAAAATGAATACAAGTGGTACTCTAAGTATTTACAGGGTTATCAGTTTATCCAATTAATTTTCGTTTACAATAATAAGTCATTTCTCACCCCAATATAAATTTGTGGCATTTATGATACATCAAAGTTGGTAAGTACTCTTGTGGTTGGCGGAGTCTAGGATGGAGCTGGTTGGTGTTCTTGAGTTGAGTTCTGAAATGGGGGGAAAAGATTCCATGTTAATGTTTCTTAAATAAAATAAATGTTAAGCAAGAAATATTTGTAAACGTATATATGAAGCATAAATAAAAATATATATTATATATACAAAGCAGCTTTTACTGATTATTTATTGAGAAAAAGCGGTATATACTAAGAATATCATACCATCATCCAATCATATTTTATCATGTATAATAATAATAATAATAATAATAATAATAATAATATAAAATTATCTGTACAAAAACATTAAACTCTTATTTATTATAACTCAGCCGTTAATGTTTCTTAACAAATTCTCCAGAAGATTGGAGAAATTTTTTGGGACTTAGCCCATAAAAAATTAAATTCCTATCTTTCTCGTGTAATCTGATGGCTTTATATATTTTCATATAAAATAAATTTGATATAAATTCTACAAATTTTGTTGGAAAGGGAGATATTAAAAAAAAAAGGCTCGAAGGAGAACAAAATAGACATGCAGAGGTTCTAAAATTATCTAATCTAGATTTCTGTAACCTTCTGGTCTATATCAAGTCCTCTCTCACTTGCCAATGAAGGTATCCAAAGTGAATGAGTAATGTGTCTTGTTGCATTATAACTCACACCCAGACGTGCAAGCCTCCTAACCTTATCGCTAAATTTCACTTATGATTGTGATTATTATTAATTAAAATTTAGGATTATTGTACTGTCCTCTAAGTTCTGATGCATATACAACACCGGCCTTTAGTGGAAATCTAAAATCCCATCGACTTTCCTCGATCCTTCGATTGTTCAAATGGTCTTATTTTGTTTATTTCATGCTTTTCTCACCTCACACTAGCTAGCTCTCTAATTCCTTTTCCATTTCACTTGTTGGGCCCAGCTGACTGATTATTTTTAACAAAAAATACTTTAGACTTTATAATTTGCAATAAATTAAATTTTATTCTAAGATAGAGTTTCGCTTTCACTCCTTTTTCTATTCAAGTATTTTATATAAAGGAAATTCAACTCAGTATTTTTTAAATAGAAAAAACACAACTAAATATTTTTTCAAAAAAGTGATAACGATATAAATAGGTGAAATGTGGAGTCTGGAGAGACCAAAGACGTGTATCTCATTCATAATAATTATATGAAAATTTATTTTGTTGGTTGTATTTACCGACGTCGGCAAGGTAAGTATAGAGTAGATGTTTAAGATGTTAAGAACATTTTTTTTTTGGGACAAACATGTTAAGAACATTATTAATTATAGAAGCATTTTCACTTCTTATTTTATGTACTAGTGCGGTATGCGGGCCTCCGCTAAGATAACATCTATAGTTAAACATGTTTTAAAAGCAATTAAAAAAATAAATATATATTTATTTTATTCAGGTTTTTGTTATTAGAGATGTTGTTTACTTTCTTGGCATATTATTTATAAAAGGCTAAACTATGAAATAAAAACACTTGTTTTGTTAAGCGAGTCATAACACCTAGTTTTTTAAATTGATATTTCTTTTGGACTCATATATAATAATTAAAAATAATTAATTTTATACTAATTTAAACGTTAGCCGATTTTAATTAATTTTGGTTAAATGTCACTTTTAATCCATTATGTTTTAATGTTGTTTCATTTTAATACATTAGGTTTTAAAAGATTTATTTGGATCTTTTACATTTTCAAAATATTTATTTTGATATTTTATGTTTTTAAAAGTTTTATTTTGTAAGTTAAGTTTAACAATTTTATTCTGGTCATTTATATTTTTGAAAGATTCATTTTAATTATTTATATTTTTGAAAGTTTATTTTGCTCATTTCTTTCTAATTTTCAGTAACAAACATTAGCGAGTTATTAACTTTAAATGTTGAAATAATTAATTTAAAATGGTGGTGGCTAAAAATGTCATTATCTTTTTAAAATGCATTTAAACATCTACTTTTTTAACCTTCATCATTTTTTTTACAAACTCCATAACCACCATAGCATAAACAATGTAATCATCGCCTATTTAGATTTACAATCTCCTCATCACTACAATAATAACCAACAAACAAAACACATCCACCAAACAACGTCATTATGTCACTCAATATCTAATGTTGAGGTTGTGATTTTTTGTTTTACTTTGATCTTTAATCACACAATTTTAAATTAATTATTTAAAAATTAACATTACACTAATGTTGGTTAATGAAAATATTAAAAAACATAAGGATTAAAATGAAACTTTCAGAAAAATAAATGGTCAAAATAAAATATTTAAAACTTAATATACCAAAGTAAAAAAAAAACACTAAAATATAATGAATTAAAAGTAACATTTAACCATTAATTTTACTAATCTCAACTAAAAAATAATAATATTCACAAAATATCATTCATTGAAACATTTTATTATGAAAAAAAGGGTCATAAAAAATAAAATTAAAATAAAATGAGAAATATTTTAAGAATGATAATATTAAATATAAAATAAATTTGATTAAATGTACTTATATTTAAATCTAAGAATAAAAACCAAAAATATTTTTGTTTATATATAATTGTAAGTATCAGACATCCAATTATCCAAGATTATCTAAGTTGGCTTTGTTTTCACCTCATTATGCAAAGATAAAGAGAATGAAATGACTTTTTGACCGAGGGGGGGAAAAAAGGGAGAAAAGGAACTTTATTCTATTCACAATATCATAAATAAAAAAATTGCATTGATGATAATAATAACATAAAAAATTGATAGTAGGTGAGAGAGGGGGTAGAAAAAAGAAAAGTAGCATATGGGTAGTGGAGGATGACGTAAGAGTGCTCCATCTCTACCCAACCAAAGTCACGCAACCTGCGTGATTGGATTAGGACGTAACCAATGGTTTAGGTTCACTTCCCCCAAAATAACTGCAGTTCAGTTCAGTGGTCCACTCACTCCAATGCCACGTGCTGCCCCACTCCACTTTTCTAATTTCATATAACCAGATTCAAACCCCATTTCAAGTCCGTAACGTTCTTTCTTCTCGTAACGGAGCTAACGTCAATTGCCAAGCATAGCCGCGGACTGGCGCCACAGGCGCGTGGCGCCGACAAAATAGAATTAACCCTCACTTTCGTGAATATTTTTCTGTTGTCATATAATACATAATTGGGTAAAATATGTCTTCAAATCCACATAAAATTTTAAAAATATTAATTTTGTATTACAATTTTTTATTAATTTAGATTTTATAAAAATAAATATATTTTATTAATTATTAATGGTAATTTCATTAAACAATAATATGATGTGTTTAACGAATTAATTTATAAGTATAATTTTATTATAAATTATTTATGACGGTTAAATATTTTAAAATAAATTAAATAATTTATGGCAGTTAAGCATTTTCAAAATTATAATTTTTCATTATTTTTTTAATTGTAATATGTTATCACTTCCTAATTGATTTTTTTTCATTTTCTAATGAGATTATTAGAACAAATGAAGTAACAATAATCTCACGGAGTTTTCACGGATGATCGACAAAAATGTTTCATTTTTATAAAGAACAAATTAATACAATTTTTTTATGCAAAATAAATTAATATTTTTCAAATTTTATAAAAATTCCTACATAATTTCTATTTTGTATTCTTAAGGGATGTTTGAATAATTTTTCACCTGATATTTATAACAAAATATAATAAGAATAACAATAAATGTATTTTATAAATTAAAATTAATTTGTATATAAGTTTAAAAATTATAAAGTCACTTTTTCGTAAGCCGATTTCACTTTTTCTTTATATATTATTTTCTTACAAGCGCTTAGGGCAAACTTTATTCAACGAGGGGATATTTGATAAGAAAAACGTCTTTTTATATCCGAGAATTATGTTTTTGGAAAGGAATAAAATTTGTTTGGTTAAATATTGAGAATTTTTAGATAAGTTTCAGTTATACATATTTTTATCAATTATTTAATTATTTGTCACATTATTATATAATTTAATAAAATATAATATTATATTTTATTATAGTAAAAAAATATTAAACTCAATAAAATAAGATTCACGCCTCCTTCCATATAAAAGTTTTTATGAAAAAATAATTAAAAATCATTTATGAGAAACATAAATTTCTCAAGAATATTATTTTTTAAATACATACTTAATATCGAAAATTAAATTTTCCAACCTATAATTCTCGATGTATCAAAATTTTATCTCCCATCAAATCCTAAAAGTTCTACACCACTTTCTAATCCATTTTTTTAAAATACTTTTTATGCATTTCAAGTGGATATCTACTATAATACTCATTGATAACTTTTATGCATTTTAGGTGGGGGAAAACAACATACATAGATAAATGATCCTTGATGCATGTTTAAGAAAGCCATTGGAGACGATCCTCTATCCCCATTATTTGTGCTAACCATCTATTAGATTTGGGGTGTTAACATTACAGGATTATTCGATTAATCACTGAAAATATATTTCATTAAATTTAATTAAAAAAGTTAAACTCGTCCATCTAATGTTAGGCAAAAAAGATACATCGCTAATTACTATATTAACTCCTTAAGTTGAATAATTTCTTTTACTAGCTAATAGGTGATGGTCCTTTGATAAGAGGGAAAAAACTTTTGTCTTAAATATTAGAAAATCATAGCTGAAAAAATTATTTAACTATTTGATAAGTAATTTTTTAATAATTGTTTAAAACACTACTTGAAATAATTTTTTTAAAAATACTGATTTTTAATTTCTAATTTTTAATATTTTCTTTGAGTTTTATCTTCAATATATTTATTTAATTTTATAGTTAATCTTTTTAAATAAATTATAATTTCATTATTTTTTATCATTTTACTCTTTTGATAGTTATTTCACTGATTAATTTTACTAATACTTATAATTTAATAAATTTTTTAACTGTGAGCCACCAACTAATTTTTTTAGTCTTTAACCATATTTTTAGCTTCTAACTAACTTTTTAGTTAGTTTTGTAAAATATAGCAATAAATAAATAAATTCTATTTATAAAAAATATTATCATTTAAGTCCAAGACATTCATTTTTTTTAAAAATATTTTATACACTCTTCAGTTTTTGTTTTTTCTTTCTAGTGTCTTAAATGAATGAATAAAAAAAGACAATCTAAAAGCTGTCGACCTCAAAATTTGTTAATAGTTTGCTTCAAGATAATAATAATAATAATAATAATAATAATAACACTAACGGATGGCATCTTTAGTGATTAAACATAGCAACCTACAACCTACGCATTGTGAAGCTAATAATAATCAGCGATATTAATATATAGCTATATATAAGCTGTCGAGTGTCGTTAGTAAGATTAGCAAGGGAAGCTATAATTAAAAAGGGGAAAGAGGAGATTAAATTGAAATTAAATAAATGGAAAGTTTGGTCTGTAGGTTAGGGGTCAAAGAGTGGAAGTTGGGGGATCGTAGAAATTGCTGTTGCTAAGGAGAGAGGAGGCATAACCAAATTGGGCCCACAACTTAGATTACTTGTAATCCAAATAGGCGACATCCACTCCGGCTTTCTAACATCAAATAATTTATTCATTGGATTAACTCATTCAATTTCTTTTCTGTAAATAATTTCTTAAACCACACCATCCTCTTTGATCTAGTAGTATTTAATTCACTAAAATATCAAAATATTATAAAATTTGTTTATATCTAATATTTTAGTTCCAATTTTTTTGAAGTGTATGTTTTTTAGTTTAAAACTAATCTTAAGAAATGTATAGAATAAAAAATAGTTAATACCAAAAATAATCACTAACCTATACCATATTTTTTCCATTGCAACTGGGCACAATTTTTTCTTTTCCACTATTGATCTTGATTAATTTATTTATCTTTTCTTTTCTTTTCGTTTGGTGCATCCAGCATTTCCAGCAACATTGCGGCCCATACCACCGCCATCACGAATAACACTCATAATTAAATTTCTTTTCTTTTCTTTTACTTAAACAAAAATCTTGAGTCAAAGTGTGACTGTGTCACTTGGTAAGAGCAGGCCCCACCCCATGTTCAATAATGATTTATAAATTTTTTTATCAAATAATATTTATTTCATTTATTGTATAGATATTTTAAAATTGAAGTTGATATAATCATATTAAAATATATTTAAGATTATAAAATTAAGAGAGAAAAAATAACATACTTGATTAAATTAAATAAAAATTAGAATTAAACTTTACAATGGATAAAAATAATAATGAAAAATAACATATTGTTTATCGGTAAAATATTAATAGATTAAATCAATCTTAATAGAATATATATGCTTTAAATATAAGAATGGATAGTGTTCTGTCAAAAAAAGAAAGAATGGATCGATAAATTAATTAGAAATCCTAAACTATATGTTACAAAAGGTTTTGCAAATTGAAAGAACAAACTGCTAGATTAAAAAATGTTACTTTCAGAAGATAAACAATTATTTTAAAATGAAACTTATTAATGAACTATGAAAAAATATATTTATTTGGTTAAAGTATGCTAAAACCAAACATACTTAAATTTGTAAGTTTCCCGGTGAACATTGCAATTTTGACCCTTTCTAAGGGTAAATACATCAAACAAGTATGTATAATGTCGGCTACACTATATTTTTCTTATTCAAAATATCACGTCTATTTTTTCTTTATTTTTTTATGTTACTTTATCTTGTTATCTCAATAAAGACTTTACAACCTCAAAAAAAAAAAAAAGGACTTCACAAAAATTATATATAATATAGGATATGCACGTGTATATTGAGTATAAAAGTAGTATACAAAATGAGAATTATGGTTTTAAACTTGTAATTTATGAAACAAAACAATTGTCAAGCGGATAAAATGTTAATATGAGCTACTTATATTGCACGTCTAACATAAAGCTGCTTATTTAAATATAAAATATCTTTATATTTAAATGGTTCATATTTGAATTGATAATGAAAACTATTAGGTAAAAAATATATTATTAATCAATTAAAAATGATTTTAAGTATAGTTTTAAAAATACTTATTAACAAAAATAATAAAATTGCCATGCATAATAATTTATGATTGAACAATATTGTAAAAAAAATACATTTTTGATACATTCTAATTATTATTTTTAGTATAAAAATATGAATTCAAATCCTATATGTTGTTGAATAAGTGAATAACATGATATACAACATGCTATACAAAGAAGGACATGATGTTTATTAAATATAATTAACAATTGTTGTAATTAAACATAATGGTTAATTGATAAAAAAAAATGAATTTTTCTTTAATATGTACGTAACACGTGAGTCTGGAAATATCTATAAATCAAAGTCTATGTATTGTCTTTTTTTTTAGGCAGTCTTTGTACTATATCTAATTGTAGTTACAGTATTTATTTATACATAATTATGTCTTGAAATAAAATAAAAATAGGATAAACTATAACGAAATCATCTAAATTTATTCTTTTTACAGATCATATTCGAAAACACTAATCATAATTAATTGGGTTATTATAAATATACATTATATTGATTTTATCTTATTTTCCCCACATTTTTCTATCAGGTAAATTATCATATTTATCATTTTATCTTTATTTTTTTAAAAAATTAATATCTCTTTATTTCATTTACGTGGGCTGTCCGGTTATTAGAAACGTAGTACAATTTTTTTCTCTAATATTTTTTAATCATCACATATAATTTTTAATTTTTATACTAAAATAGTCTAAATTATATTCAAAGTTATTAAATTAGTACAATTTTTGAAAATAAATATTTAAATCAAATAAGTTGAACATGTCATGCCAAACTAATTATTTTTTAAAACAATATCTTGGTCAGACATGATCGGACATGACATGTTTCACTTACACATTATTTAAAGAAAAAACACGCAAGTCTTATTTCATTTTCATAAAATTAAATAAACTTGCATTAATTCAATAGTTTTGAAATTGAATTACACTAGTTAATGAAAACAAAAAAAACTTCTCAGCCTTTATAGTAGAGTCGTATCATGTGTACTTAGCAGGGAAAAAACAAAGAAAAGAGAATCATGTGCGATGTGTGTTTCTCTAAAATGAAACCATGGAGGGGAAAAATAATATATGTTGCGCACACTAGCTACCCAATAAAGAGTGCATGGCTTGAAATGTCCAAATTTGTACGTCTCTGCTTTCAATCCGTTGGTCTAAAAATAGCTTTGGGAGTGTTTGTTTCCTCCTTCCTCTTCTTGCTCACAGGTTCTAAAGAAAGGCCACTAACGTGTGTAGAAGAAATAATGCACATTCAATTCGCATTTTCCATGCCTCCATTGTCACCTTCGACTTGTCTTAGTTCTTGTTTTCTTTTCCTATCTACCATCTCATAGTTCTAATTCAATCCACAGAACAAGAAGATAGTTGAAACACGTGGACGTTTATACCAAGGGTAAGTCACATCAAATGGAGGGCACCTCCTTAATTATAATTTGTTATTTGTCGAAGTAATAATAAACTATTGGTGCTTTTATGAACACACATTATTGGTTAATTTTAAAATTTAATAATTATTTACTTACAAATTTGTAACTATAAAGCCATTAACAGTTTATGCAATCAATTTAATCCCTCCGAAAAATTAGTAAAGCAATCATTGATTCAAATTTATTTATTAATTTAAGTATATTTTTATTTTCCATCATTTACCGGTTTTAGAAGTAACATATATTTCCTAATTATTCATGAATAGTTTTGTTTTTTTTGTTAGTTAGCTTTCTTCAACGAAATAAAACTTTGTGTGAAAAGATATTCTAGTTAATTTTTAATTATTTTTAATATTTACATGAAATTACTTTAATTCCTTTTAAACAAGGAAAAAAACATCTAACATTATACTACCCTTATATAATACATTCACCTCCTTAGTTGTTTGAAGATACTACATTATGTATCTCTGTGTAAAAGATTATTATAAATGTTACAAATGAGAAATATAATGTGCAATCTATAAAAAAAAATGTCAGTATAATTTACTTTTATAAAATCCACGTGCATTTTTGGACATGCATTTAATAAATGATACTAGTGTGTTAAACACAATCAGTGTGTTTAGTGGTGGCATTTTCGAAGTATATGCTCCCTTGGTGCAATATTAATAAAAGTTATTATTTAGTCAGTGATATTTATCTCAAATGGACTACGGTTTTTATTAAAATCTGAATGTTCACCACTAGAAAAAAAATTGTTCACCACGTAACGAGAATCATTGTTATAGTAATAAATATAGTTCATGGTTTTATAATTTTTAATATATTTTTATTAATAAAAAATACACTAATGATAATCATTGTTATAGTAATAAATATAGTTCATGATTTTATAATTTTCAATATATTTTTATTAATAAAAAATACACTATAAGAAGTGCATTATTAGAGCTCTTTTTTGGGGTGTTTTCGGTACAAAGGAAATTTGTTCATACTTAAAAATTATTATTTCTGATAATTATGAATCTTGTAAATTATAATTCTTAAGAATGACTAAAATAATTTTTTATAATGATACGAAAAATCAAAGAAACTACACATGAGTGAATAAAAATAAATACAAATTTTAAAAAAATATTTATGATCAATTAAACAGTTTTTTATATAGATGTTTATTGGGGATTAAATATCTACTTTTTTATTTTTAACACTATTTTTGATAAATTTAAAATATTTATTACATTAAATAATATAACAAAAGTAATGTGGTATATTGCAATAAAGAAAAAAAAGTAATGTACTATATTTACTACACTAAAAGTATAGTGCAGTAAAACATTAATATGAAACAATGTGTAATGAGAATGTTATTTTAACAAAAACTTTACTATTTTTTATGCTTATTTTTTTTAATTTCTACTTTTAATTTCTAATTTAAAATTTTATCGAGCAAAATCTTTGATCTTTTCTTTCTTTGTCACATTTAGTCATACTATAAAGCACAAACATGCATAAACATTCAATAACAACCTTAATATCACGTCATATATCAACTAATTTAATATTATTAACTGTTTTGGATAAATAAAAGATTAAAAACATAATTTTTTAAAAAGTTACACATGCCTACCTATTAAACTCATTGATGACGTGACTGTCATTAGGTTATCAGCTAATGACAAAGATTAAAAGTGATAATGGATAAAAGTTTAAGAATTTTGACTAATCAAAATTTAGATTAAGACAAAAAACAGAAATCTAAAAAAATTTAGAGACCAAAAAATATTAAAACCTTTTCAAAAAATATATCAAATACGGAAAACATAATGAAAATAATATAATATTAATTTTTTAGTTGTTAACGAAATTTATTTTTATTATCTTTATCGTCTTTTTTATATGTAAATATTAATTAAATTTTATAATTTTCAAGCAAATAAATATAATAAAATAGTTTTCACACATTGAATTAGTAAAAATGTTCAAAATGTTATTTCAAAATTGAAAATAATCATTATTCATTAAAATTATTATAACTCACTTTATAAACATAAAAAAAAAATTAAAATTTCAAGCATAATAGATAAAATTAAACATGTAATTTAGTCTTTATATTTATATTTTGATGCATAAGAAAAAGGGTAACCTAAAAAGTTAAAGCACCCTGCAGTTCTGCACCACAATCCACAGGTTCAGAGGAAGGGAGGTTTGCAAATTGCAGTAGCCTGCGCCTATGCTCTTTTGACATTTTGCTTTAGCCAGTGATTTTATATTTTATATTTTTAAATCTTCAGGACAAAGAAACTAAAGAATATTCCTTTCCTTGTTACTTTGGACCATACAAACATGCTCTATAATGCCATCACAATACACGTGGGTCCCGTCCCTAATCTCTAGTCCGTGCCTCCACGTGATATGCCTTTACCTTCACTTTCTCCCCTCTGTCTTTATTTTACTGTGTCTTGTATCGATTTCTGGCAGCATGCTTTGTATTCTTCCCACAATTCCATTTTTTTTATTTTGTTTATAATAAATAAATTTAAGTCAACAAAACTACCAAAGGTAAGAATATTTAAAATAAAATTAGACATTGATAAATATATATTTATTATTCTTATTTAATTTAAAATATATTTTAATTTATTGGAAATTAATTATAAGTAAATCAATTCATCCATAATTCCATATTGAAACTTCTTATTATAACCATCCTTTTTCCATCACTGTCCTTTTGTTCTGTCAGTTTGGTCAGCTAGACAACGCTTGAAAATTGGGAGTCATAACTGTAAAATCTGTAAAACTATTTATATTTAAATATTTATAATAATAATTATACATAAATATTCACTTATTTAAAATATCTGACCAATATTTTTCTTTCTCTAATTTCCTTTTCGTATCATATTATGAATTCTATAATATTTATATCTATCTTTTTCCTTCTTTACATGTGTATAATAGATGTCCATAAAACATCTTTTATACCTGAGTTACTAGTAAAATACCGTAATTCATTCATGTCTCTCAATTTTTTTTATATCATATTTTATCATCAAGTATATTAATCATTTATCTTTCACATCTTGTTGCTTTTCTTTAAGATGTAAATACTCAAAAAAATGTCTATAAATTATTTTCCTAATAATAATTGCAATTTATTACTTTATCTTTTTTAACACGTGGTTCATTCATATTTGAATAAGTAAAAAAAACTTAAGAAAATATTTAAAAAATGACAAAGAAACTTCAAAGGGAAGTTCTTAAAAGAAAAAAACTAAATAGGTTACGGAGTATTTATATATGTACTAATCTCCCTTTTTTAGCATAAAAGCCTCGAACAATATTTATACTTATTTAATAGGTATATTTAAAATGTTGTTAGTAATATTTTTTTTTTATATTAGTTAAAATTTATGTGAGTATTATGAATTTGAGAATGTAATTTATCGAATGAGAAATAAAACGTATATGTTTAACGAGGTTTACATAAATTTTACATGATAGAAAAATCGTAACGTGCACGTTACATCTCTTTGTATTCTTAATTCTTAATTTTATATAAAGGGGGACGAGTGAGGGAAAAAAAGGAGAAGCTTTGTTCTCATTCCTCGTTAGTTTTTTAAAATTATTCTTCCTTCTATTTACTTATTTATCTTTTGTTTGTGTTGACAAGTACGATGCTCTCTGCATATTTTTGGTGCATGGTTCAAACACACGACTGGTCATTGATTGGTCATCCGTTAGCAATGGCACTATTGCGTGATTCAACTCACCTTAATGAATGATGACATAAATTATTCATTGACCACCCTAAATGATATATAATATTTTTAAATTGGCAACCGTGTACGTAGAGGAAACAAATAGATTTGAATCGAATTAGAAGAGAGAAATAGTAAAATAAAATATTAGTTGTTTTCATATGAGAGGCAAGATGAGAATGTTGTGCAACGAAATGGCTAAGCAACTACTCCAAGTATCCAACTATTTTCAACTTTGTCATACTCGTTTAATTAAATATTCCCACTTTAATTAAGAAGAGTTCAAAAAGTTTATATTTATACTTTATAAAATCTTAATTTCATAGCTAGCTGATAGGGCGTTGAAGTTTTTGCCATCTCATGTAATATTGCATTAAGCACCTGTCCCCCCAATATATACATGTCTCTCACGGTATATATATGCATTATATATGTATTTAATATGGAGGTAATTGCAAGAAGACGTGTCGTGTTGTAATTAGTTCTTAAGTGAAAATTCGATGCATGTATGAATCGTGGCTAGCATTAGTCCATGAAGATTTTTTTTTCCGGCGGTTCAACTCAACAAATACTCACGTCAAAGACATGTCCTTTTGTACACTTGTATTCCAAGAAGGAAGTAGAATTAGAAATGATCCTTGCAGTTAATTGTAATCATCGATTTCTTGTTTCTTTTACATATATTAAAAAATGGTGTATATATAGTTCCGTAAAATTTGTGAAAATATTATTCATATGGCACTGTAATCTGATTTTTATTTTCACCTTTTTTCATTTATATATTAACAAAGATATGGTTGAACCTAGGAGTATATATAACCCCTTTAAGAAGGAAGTCGTTTAAAATTCATCTCGAGGAAAAAATGTGTGAAAGTGAAAGGAAGTACAGAGAGACAATTACAAGAAAGAGGTGAAAATTAGAAAACGAATAACAGTTAGAATTGTTATTGATAAATCAAATGAATTACCAATTTCATCAGATATTTGCAAGTGTCACTAACACGCTCTAACACAGTCTAATTCTGTGTTTGTGTGGGCTGGGATAATTGATATTTAAAATTCCCATGTATGCATGAGTTTTAAAAATAATTTTACAAATGATCGGTGAGTATAATTAAATAATGCATTTAAATGCATAAAATATCTTTCTACGTATTTGTGCATATCTTCATTACAAGCTTTGTGACCCTTTCATAACTTTAAAAATAGGAAAGGCTTCCGTATTAAAAAAGGAAATATAGTTCAACTCTTTGCTGACGAGTATACACAGTATGCGTGCATATTCTTCATAAACTTTCTTGAACTTGACCAAGTTTTATGCGGCTTTTGACGTAATAGCTTCTGGACTCAATCAAACAAGGTAAAAATTTGTAAAAGGGAGCCATATTTGCAAAATGAATTCAACTCCGAATTTTAAAGGGACATTCTATTAGCGGGACTTTCCTAGTTTGAATGGTAAAATTAAATGATTTTCTGACTTTTATCCCTCAGCAGATAGAAAGTCCCCCGTAAGTTTCATAACAAAATTTTAAATTAATCAGTTAAATTATTTAGATTAAAAAAATCATTTAAATCCCTGTCTATTATGTAATAATGATTTTAATGAGTTACACATACATTATAACATGCATTAATATTTGAGGACGTGCTAAATGACTAATTAAAAATGAAGGTTATATGTTCTTGTCATCTCAATAGATGTACGTATTTTTGTGTGAGAAATCTATGAAAAATATATAACTTAATGTCGTATATATATTTATGGCATATGTAATAATGTATTAATTCTAGCTAAAAATAACGCTTAAGTGAGAGCATTTTAATCTTTATCTTTTTAAGATTTTAATTTGATTATTTCAAATAAAAATATACAATTTTTTTTTAAAAATTGTTTATCAATTATTAATGCATTTATTCTTTAATAGTTGCTGAATTATTAATATTCCTGTTTTGTAAATTTCAAGAAAAAACATTTGATTTAAAGAAAATATATATTTTAGTTTTATACTTTTTTGGTTAACTGTAATTATCTCTTTATTTTTATACTCATAATGAATATTTTAAGAAGAGAAACTAAATCACGTTTTATAAAGTTTAAAAAACAAATTAATTTATAAAAAACAGGACCTTCATAATATTAAAACCACTTGTATTCCTGATATTAATATACTAAATATATTGTATAGGTGAAAAAAAAGAGGCGAGTATATTATTAATCAGTGTTAAAATAAGAAAGTTCAATGGTTAACGCAAAATGAATAAAAGGAAAAAATCTTAGATCGAAAGTGAGCTTCGATTACGATGTCAATGTGCATAAATGTAATGGCATTAAGATGAAAGACGCAAATGGGGCGACAACTGCTGTCAGTCTGCACAGTTGCGTGTGGTGCCCTACCGCCCTGGCGCATCAAAGTTCTTATCACAACCGGTTTGCAAAAAATTAAAATAAAACCAGCTAATATTCTAGGAGTACGAATTTATTTTATTTAATTGAACCCATAAATCATTGGTCTAAATAATATTGCATCAGTCTTTCTTGAGTAAAATAATTTAGATTTTATTAAAAAAAATCACTAAAAATGATGGACTAATTCCCAACATGAATTAAAGAAAAGCGAAGCATGGTTAAGTTGCGCGGGTGGTGTCTAACCGTACCTCATTACAATTGCATTTCGCTGCCCGTCCACAGCACGACAATGCCATTTCCCAATAAAAACAGTGCAACTTTCCCGCGACCGTCAAGACACACGCCGTTACTTCCCCATCCAATACCCTTCTCGTTCTCGTCGTATCCTAACGCCGTTACCAGTAACACCTTTCAGTGTACGAGGAGCCGCCAAGGGGATCGCGCTGTTTGCGTTTCCCTGGCAGGGAAAAGATGCCCACCGGGTGTAGACAGTTTGAAATGGCGGGTGAACCGGTAAAAGCCGGTTGCTAAGAGTGGTTAAGAATTTACCGCGGTTTAAAATCATTGCACGCTGTTTTGACCACTCTGGTTAAGTCACCCCCTCTGACAGTGGTTCTGGACGCTGGTGCTGCATTGCTACCCATTTATCAGCTAAGAGAAAAAAAAATTACTAAAACTAAAGAAAGAAAGATAGAAAGAGATAGAGAGAGAGAAAGAGAGAAACAAAGACAGAAAGAGAGAGAAAGATGGTTGAAAGCGTCCATTGAAGGTAGAGAGAGAGAGAGAGAGGAGAGGTTTTGGGAATTGGTGCTGCTCCTTGTCTGTTTATTTTCTCGCGAGGTTTGAGAATTCGGTGTTAGGATTCTGGAACAGTGAAGACAAACGGAGGTTACGATCCTGCGATGTGATATTTGAGAGATCTGTGAGGAAATTGAACTGGAAAATAAATGACGACGTCGGAGGTATCGATCAAGGGAAATTCGGTTAACGGAAACAGAGATAACAGTTCTGGTGGCTACAACAACGATGTTAGGAATGGTTCTGGTGGAGGCGAGGCTCGGAATGCTTCTTCTTCGTCATCATCCGCGAGAGGTAACATGGTTTTCCTCTGCGAAACCGTTAGGTTTGTGCCTTGTGGCGTGATGATAACGTGTTTTATGGTTTCAGACGCGGAAGCTGCGCTTTACAGGGAGCTGTGGCACGCGTGTGCAGGTCCTCTGGTGACGGTGCCTAGAGAAGGAGAGCGCGTGTTCTACTTTCCTCAAGGACACATCGAGCAGGTGGGTAACTGTACTTCCTCCGAGCACAGATTCGGTGGAGTTTATCTTGAGCTCGTGAAATTTGGTGGGTTTCTATTTATGACGAGTGTTTGTTTTTATGGCACAAACACGCATTAGGTTGAAGCGTCCACAAATCAGGTAGCGGAACAGCATATGCCGGTTTACGATCTACCACCCAAGATCCTTTGTCGGGTTATCAACGTCATGCTCAAGGTAGATACCAACTCTTCATTTTCTCTACTTTTCAAGAAATAACTTGGTAATTAAGTTGTTATTAATGTTATGGTGTTTCGTTTTTGGTAAAAAATTTCAGGCGGAGCCAGACACGGATGAGGTGTTTGCTCAAGTGACTTTACTTCCTGAGCCAAATGTAAGTTAATTAGTCTCTTGTGTGGAGCAATTGAGCAACAACGTCGTTCTGATGTGTTTTTTGTGGGATCTGAATGACAGCAAGATGAGAATGCGGTGGAAAAAGAGGGTCCTCCGGCGCCGCCTCCTCCTCGGTTTCACGTGCATTCGTTTTGTAAAACCCTGACGGCGTCTGATACGAGCACTCACGGTGGGTTTTCGGTGCTGAGGCGACATGCTGATGAATGCCTCCCTCCGCTGGTTGGTTTTGCTGCTTTTTTACCCTTTTACCGTCTCCTTCCACGTGCTTTGTTTGTTTCCTTGTGCTGAAATTGGGAGAGTCTTTTCCTTTGTTTCGTGTTTGTTGACAGGACATGACGAAGCAGCCACCTACCCAAGAGTTGGTGGCCAAGGATCTGCACGGGAACGAGTGGAGATTCAGGCATATTTTTCGGGGTAATTATTAATTACTATTTACAGATCTTGTTTTTCTGTTCTTTCTATATGACTGATGAGTTGAGTTAATTTCAGGTCAACCGCGTAGACACTTGCTTCAAAGTGGTTGGAGTGTTTTTGTTAGCTCCAAGAGGCTAGTTGCTGGGGATGCGTTTATATTTTTAAGGTTGGTTGGTTAATTAATGAATTGGGTTTTAGATTTCACTGTTTTTTTTTTTTTTTTGCTTTTTTTTGGTATTCTCTTTGGTGGCGCAGACTAATTTTAGAAACTTTCAGGGGTGAGAATGGGGAACTTCGAGTTGGTGTTAGGCGTGCAATGAGACAACAGGGAAATGTTCCATCATCGGTTATCTCAAGCCACAGTATGCATCTCGGTGTTCTTGCAACTGCTTGGCATGCCATATTGACCGGGACCATGTTCACTGTGTATTACAAGCCTAGGTTTGTACCTTGTTCTTGCACATGAATGAATGATTTGAGTGTTTCTTTTTTGATTAATTCCCCCACGGCGGGTTTACTCATCTGTGGCAAGGTGGTCAAATTTGTTTTGCAGGACTAGTCCAGCAGAGTTTATTGTTCCCTATGATCAATACATGGAGTCTCTAAAAAATAATTATTCCATTGGGATGCGGTTCAAAATGAGGTTCGAAGGTGAAGAGGCTCCCGAGCAAAGGTATGAATGTGTAGTGATTTCTCAAAAACAATTTAGTCGTCTATGCTGATTTTCTTTTCTTCTCTTTCCATTGTTTGTCTATGTAACTTATCAGTGGTATATTATTTTTAAACATATAATTTGAATAGAAGAAATTCCTTGACTTGGCATTATAAATTTGTAGGTTTACTGGTACCATTGTTGGAATTGAAGATGCTGATACCAAAAGGTGGCCAAAGTCCAAATGGAGAAGTCTTAAGGTTGCATTCTGGCTTTTATGTCAACCCTTGTGTGTCTCTGTTGAATTGGACATGTTATAATGGAATTCCTTGTGTGATGTGTTTTCCAGGTGAGATGGGATGAAACATCAAACATACCACGTCCTGAGAGAGTTTCACAATGGAAGATAGAGCCTGCTCTTGCACCTCCTGCTCTGAATCCTCTACCAATGCCCAGGCCTAAAAGGCCTCGATCTAATGTGGTTCCATCATCCCCAGATTCCTCTGTTTTTACTCGTGAAGGTATGGATAAGTTGCTTTTGAATATCTGATATTTATTCGAGTTCTATATTTGCAAAACATTTGTAATTTTGTGAAGCCTGATCTGTTATCGGTGGTTAACAGCTTCATCTAAAGTCAGTGTAGATCCTCTGCCAACAAGTGGGTTTCAAAGGGTCTTGCAAGGTCAAGAACTGTCGACCTTGAGAGGTAATTTTGCTGAAAGCAATGAATCTGATATGGTCGAGAAGTCTGCTGTGTGGCCACCTGCTGCAGATGATGAAAAGATTGATGTTTCTACCTCAAGAAGGTATGGGTCAGACAGCTGGATGTCAATGGGAAGGCATGAGCCAACATATCCAGATCTGCTTTCAGGCTTTGGGACCCATGGAGATCAGTCATCCCGTCCATCCTTTGTTGATCAAAATGGTCCTGTAGCTAACCTTGGTAGAAAACATTTGTTGGATCGTGAAGGCAAACATAATGTTCTTAGTCCTTGGTCTGGAGTGCCATCTAGCCTGTCACTGAATCTCTTGGACTCAAATACAAAAGGCTCTGCTCAAGGTGGTGATACAACTTACCAAGTTCGAGGGAATTTGAGGTATAGTAGTGCATTTGGTGAGTACCCCGTGCTTCATGGACATAAAGTTGAGCATTCACATGGAAACTTTTTGATGCCACCGCCACCATCAACTCAATATGAGAGTCCTCGTTCAAGAGAATTCTTGCCCAAACCAATATCAGGAAAACCTTGTGAGGTTTCAAAACTGAAAGACAGTGACTGTAAGCTATTTGGCATCTCACTTCTTAGTGGCCCCATTGCACCAGAGTCTTCTGTATCACAAAGAAATGTCCCAAGTGAGCCAGTTGGTCACATGCATACAACATCACACCAACAACGTGCATTTGACAACGACCAGAAGTCTGAGCATTCAAGGGGATCAAAACCAGCTGATGGTCTGCTGATTGACAACCATGAAAAGGTGTTACAAACTTCTCAGACACATCTTAAAGATGTTCAAGCAAAATCTCATAGTGGTTCTACTAGAAGTTGCACTAAAGTAAGCCCCTTTAATATCACATTTTAACTAAATAACAGCAATAAGTTTGCGTGGAAATTTGAATCAAATGCTTTTATTTTAGGTTCACAAGAAGGGTATTGCGCTTGGTAGGTCAGTGGACCTCACAAAATTCAGTGATTATGGGGAATTAATTGCTGAATTAGATCAACTATTCGAATTTGGAGGTGTATTAACTTCTCCACAAAAGGATTGGCTTATTGTCTACACTGATAATGAGGAAGATATGATGCTTGTTGGTGATGATCCGTGGCAGTAAGGATATCTAACTATGACATCTTTAATTATTCTGTAATGGTAAAAAAAGATTTCTTGACAATGACTATTCATTTGTATAATTCTATTTTTAAATCAGGGAATTTGTTTCAATGGTTCGCAAAATTTATATCTACCCCAAAGAGGAGATTCAGAAAATGAGCCCGGGTACTTTGAGTTCAAAGAATGAAGAGAATCAATCTGCTAGTGAAGGTGCCACAGACACACAAGAAATCAAGTGTAGCTCAATCATTCAGCTTCAGATGCCTGATAATTTGTAGATTTGATTTCCATAGCTTCCAGGTAACTGCACCTTGTCCACATGAAATGTTAGCCCATGTATGAATTTTGTATCCAGTTTTTCAGAAGAATCTCATGGTATAAAGATGTTTTGCTTTGATACAGATTCCGGACTGGAGTGGAAAGTAGGTGACTGTCATAAAGCCATCCAGTTGGAGAATATGACCTGAAGAAGAAAATTCTAATTCTGAATCTGACTGCTTTATCAAGTGACTGCTTGTGTTTGGAATCAGAATATGGATGGCATGAATGAGTATCCATCCAATTTTGGACCGTGTCCTGGAATTAGTATAAGTAGTATATATGCCTTGCCTGTTATACGCTCCTAATATAGTAGAATGTAATTGTGCCTTGTGCAAGGTGATAGGGGGTGTATCGGCCTTGCATTTTTCAACAATCCTACTTTGTACATAGTTTTACTCGCATCCTTAGTACCCAAACTCGTTAATGTAATTAAGTGTCATATACTAGGGCGGTTTATCTGATTTTAAATATGATTGTCTCTTATTTTAGTGGGGTAATTTGTGCCAGTATGCTGAATCATTGTGGATATTAAAATATTAGTATGCGTTTGGGTAGTAGTTGTATAATTAAATTTTGCCTCTAAGTCTTGGCATGTGCCTTGGTGTTTGCGAATGAATCCATTACCGTCATATCTTGTCCCAGGGTTTTCGAACCAGCGGCGTAGATTGAGGTTGGAGTCATGTCACGAGTGAAGAAAGTGGACACATGGGTTCTCTGGAAATCTTGATGGCTTGAAAATTCTTTAGCGAAATGTATTTGTGGTTTATCGTTGCGATGGCACTGCTAGTTGTGGTGTAGTCCTCTCGCTGGGATATGTGTAACGTGGTTACGTGATAGAACTTCATTCTTTGAAAGCACCATCGTTGAATGTCCAATAATGGTTTCTGAAAAATAAATAAATTGATTGTACTTTTCTGCTAGAGAAACATACTCTGTATGTGCACGTTGTGGACCTCATTATTTCCGTGGTTCTGTCCTTAAGTCTAACAAGCTTTGGCCCATGGAATTCATTATTTATCTAGATTAAAAGTTACCTCCAGTGGGGACTGTGTTTGGCAAAACCTTTAATTTTTTGTAGCAGATGCATGAGACCCCATTTATCCTGGCCTCTTCAGAAGCCAGCATTGAATTTTCAGTTTTATCTGGTAAAAGCTCTTTTCGTTTATCCTTATTCTTATCTGTATCTCCTTTTTTATTTTTGGAAAAAGGAAAGATAATTTTTTTTTGGCGAAAAAAGAGTTTTAACAGCACATTAAAGCTTTGCCCCTACTAATTGTACAATGAAGACAATGAAATTGTAGAAACAAGCTTGACATCAACATATGCATATTCAGAATGTCGCTAAACTGAGTGGAGGCCATCATCAAATTTCGTTTCACTTTGAATATGCAACAGGCGCCAAAAATAGTAGTGCTTTTAATTGGTAAAATAAATTTTCTCCTAATTCAACTGAGCAGAAGTTAAAAGAGCCTGTATGTAGTACAGTTGAATTTTGAGCATTAAAAACATTAGGATTGCTAAATTGACTAATTGGAAAGGTAGTGTCAGTAGTAGTTTGTTTCTTGCCATTAGGACATGCTATGGAAGCCAGCAGCTGAATCCAACAAAACTGCTTTGATTTGTTCCGGATGGACATCTTGACCTTCGTTGCGTTGCTGAAAAGAAAAAATAAAACTCATCACTTCATAATTGCATGATTTTTGATTCATAGGTATCATCTCAACAGAAATTGTAACCTTAATGATAAAGCAAGGAACGTTCCTGGGAAGCAGAAAGTATAATAATAGCATTAACTAACACTTCTGCCTTCCAATTAAGGACATGAAATATAATATGTATAATTCTGAATCTTTTTACAACGTCTTACTAATACCTCTATTTGGTAAACTAAGGATTGAATGCATTTTATATTTGTTAAATATATTTAATTTTTCATTAATATTCATTTTACAAATTATTAAGAGAATTAGTAAAAAAAAATTACTCATAGAGTAAACAATATACACTAATTGTATTAAAAAAAATTAGACTGTTATTATATTACAAACTACTATATACTATAAATTATTTTAAAAATTAGATCAATCATAATTTTACACCAATAATATTTAGAAATTAAATTGAAGTCATTTCTACATGAAAGTAGTTGTCAAGGTAATATGAAGCGTATATTTAGATAATATGTTATCAATAATATTATTAAAACTGTTCAGGTTGAACAGTTTTTGAAGTATTTTTATTTTATTTTACTCACTTTATTTTTTTATTTGTTTTTTAAAAAACGGTACAATACACGAATTTTAATGCTAATATATCTAAAAACCTAATGAGCTGGATGCACAGTTTGATTTTACAATGATGATTAATGATTAAAGAATAAAAAAATTCACCTCAGCTCTGAAAATATCCATAGCAAATCCATTGACATAGCTGATAACTGCCTGCTGAATGTCTAGTCCAAGGTTGTCGAGAGCCGTCATGGTAGAGAGCAAGAGTCCGGGTTTCCGGTCGCAAAACATGTGGATGTTTACACCTCTTCCTTCGCGCAACCCAACCTCAACCTATATTTGGCGGGAAACAAAAAAAAACTATTCAATTGAATGGTTTCGTCATCAAGAAATTCTTTATCTCATATAATACTAATAAATAATGAAAAATACTAATTATTTCCCCACCTATCTGTTAAGGAATAAATTTTTTAAGTTTTTAATATATTAAATGTACATTTTATAAAATATTTTCTCAATATTCAACAAAATATTGTTTTAAATTTTCAAAATCAAATAAGAGTAAAAATAGAAGTTATATATATAAATGTGTCAGCAAATAACTTTCTGGAAGTATAACTTATTCGTTCTTCATTATGAAAATAAATATTATTTTGCTAATATGAATAGTCTCCTGGCAATTTTTTTTAAAAAATCATAACAAAAATCAGAATATTATATTCAGGTTTATTTTTTATTACTGATGTGTCGTTTTTTAAAATAAAAATATAAAAGGAAATGGGAAAAGATGCTCTATTCATGCAATCATGCCATTCCAAGAACAAGCAAAAGCTCACCACTTCATTAAAGCACACTGAAGAACATATGTATTTCTTGTCGTGTCCATATATATATATATATATATATATATATATGATAACCAGAAATAGGAATATAAATTATGGAAGCCATGTGGATTGAATCATATAAATAAAAGGACAATTAAGTTCCAGAAATGACCAAGCAAGCAATATTACCCTAGCACTAGCAGGATGGCCATTAGGGCTTGGCAACGAGCTGAGACAAAATTCTTCTTGCATACGGGCTGGTAGAGTAGTGGGTGTCAAAGGATGATGAAGAAAGCTTGAAGAGCCACCTGCTGGTGTTGACTCCAATTCATTGTGAAGCTCACTGATCCTTTGCAGAAGTTCCTTCAAATACTCGATTGCATCCCCAAGGATTGAAGCCCTGTCCATCTTCATTTTAAACCAAACTCAGTTTGGATGTCAAACAATCGATAGTAACAATTAAAGCATCGAAGCCATTATATGATATATATGTTGATTAACTTCCTCTATATATAGTAACATAATCAGTCCTTAATTATATATATGTTGATTTATTAGTGAATACTGTTATGAATCATGTATTCTCTATAACATAAAGCTTGTGAACGTTCTAGGACTAGAACATTGATTAATTAACCCTAGTTCATAATTCAATAAAAGAGGAATAAAGTGGTAGCTAGCTAGTCAACACTTAAATGCAATTCTTTAATTTAAGTGTTTTCTTATAATTAAAATTGGAGTTTTACCATGATAACCCTATAGTATTTTTAAAGCAAATCTTTATTACTACTTGAGATTACTGAATTAGTGAAACTCTACTTCTAACATGAATAACGATACTAAAAACCTTTCGAGAATTGTACAATCTAAGTTTGGTTCGAAAAGCAAATTAAGTCTGTCTTACTTTGCTAATATTGGGAACAACGGATCTCAGCATGTAGAGTCTATCATTGAGCTTCTTCCTTCGGCGGCGTTCAGCCATCAAATTCTTTGCAGGTATTCCAGTCTTCTTCTTGCCCTTTTGATCCACGGCGCTGCCGGTGACGGTGCTATTGGCATTTGAGCTGTTTCCACCGTTCCTTGCACTAATCTCTTCCATCTTATTGTTGTCATCACTGATCTCATCAGAATCATAATTGTTCAACCCCGACCCATCAAAGCTCCCACCTTCAACACCTTCTCCAACATTATTACACGTTCTCCTCTTGTTACTATCAATGAGTACTTCACGACTCTTGCCTTTGCAGTTATCATCAGCCACGGCCAAGTTTTTCCTAAGTGCTGCTCTCTTTTGAAAAAGTGTTGGCTGTGCACCTGATGGGGGCAAAGATTCAAGGGGTCTGAGTATGCTGGACCTGCAGCTCAGAAGCAAGGCCTTTCTAGAACCCTCCACCACGTGATCATGATCAGAGTCCATAATATTCTTGAAACCCGAAAATCCAACAACACTGCCTTGTTGTTGGGGTTGGGGGGACACCACACACATGCTTGAGCTCATATTTGGAAGGGTTAAAAGGTTATTATTTGAGCTCAAGAAGACATCACCATCAGTTTTCGAAGTGAAGGAAGCTTGAGAGTCAAGAAATCCCACATCGGAACTCATCTCCAAAGGGTAAAAGGTGGGCTTAGGAGTGAGAAAGTTGAGGTTAGTAGTGTGCAATGGTTGTTGAAGCAGATTATAATTATCAGAAGCAGCAACGTTGGGATGTGTGATGTTGTTGGGCACGTGCCGCCATTCTACTTCATGGATCTGGGAGGAGATGGGTTTGTAAGCACACAATGACACGCAGCTTAATTCGTTGTTGGCGTTTGAGTTTGGCCATGAAGCAGAAGCAGAAGCAGAGTTTTGTTCTTCTGTTGTGTCTTGCATCCAACCAGACATCATTTGTTTTTTTGTGTTCTGACAAAGGGTTTTGGTTGGGGTAGGGGAATTCAACAAGACGGAGATCGAGGCTAGCTAAGCTGTAATTGTTGATTGAGTTTGGTGAACAGGATGTTGCAGAAGGAAGAGGGCATCATCAATATTGGCTTTATTATTCAATTGACTCACCAAGTTGTTCTACCATAATTTCTAGCTGAATCATGAATATCCAACTATATTGAATACTTAAGAGAGAAAAAAAATGTTGACGCTCATAATTCTTTTTATTCAGTTTAAATAAAATTATCTTTATTATGGGTGTAAGTGATTTATTGTGTTGAGTTTTATTTATTTTTTATTTCAATATAACTAAATTTAATTGGGTTGAATTAGATTGAATTTTTTTTTATTTTGTTTATTTAATCCAACTTTAATTGGATTGTATTTGGTTGGTTATTAAGTTGGACTATTAAAAATTTGATATATTTAAATCTTGAAAAAAATTCTTAAATTCAAAAATATTAAGCATATTTTTTTTAACATAATAGTAAGAATATTTTTAAAAATTAATATTTATAAAATATTATATTATTCATATGAGAAACAGAGGAAAAAAAATTAATCATAAATATATACTCATAATATCATTCATTAAAAAATGTATTGTCTTAAAGTAAATAAAAAAAATAAACTTCAATATACAATATATTATCTTAAGATAAAATTATTTTATCTTGAGAATGAGATGATCATATACAAGTTGGATTTGATTATTATCTGATCCAAAACTCCAAACTCATCACTCATTCTAATTTTAATTGTATTCGTTAAACTAAAACAAATTCTATCTAATATTAAGATTTAACTTATGAAAATCTAATTGGATTGAATTGAATTTAACATATTAGTAGATTAAATCTGATTCACTTATAATCTTAATCTTTACTATAATTAACATACTTTGTTTTTTTTTTATTATTATCATTATCTTCATCGTGACAAGCGTTGTTATCCTAGCTTAATTGCTGCTTTGCTAAACGAATTCACGATTCCAACCAAATCATGATTAGGTTCATGAAACTGAAATTAGTAAATTTTATGCTAAAACCAATCCGTGCAAGCATGATAAATATGAACAGGACTAGGATCCCATAAATCATTCTATTTACGAATGCTCTTTGGTTGGTGAGTGCTTCAATATTATTATTTCTTTACGTGGAAGAGACTAGAAAGTTTCAGCCACCCTGCTCATCTATGCTTTCCTTTTCTCTCTAGTACTTTGTTGTCTCTTATAGTGTCTTTGTTTCTTCAGTCAAATTGCCACAGTACAAAACTCGAGACTATTTCACCACAAAATTAAGAATATTGTTGCTTACTCAAAACGGAGGTTCACCCCAACGTATGTTTGCAACGTTAATCCAATACACTTTTAAACTCCTTGCTAGCTTTCAAATTTTCTTCAAGAGAGTTAATCCCCTCAAATGTCGTTTCTTTGGCACGGAGAAATGAAAAATGGTTATGTTTGTTTACAATTAGAGTATAAATTTGCCTATGAAGTGAGGAAAGTATAATTTAAAATTAAAAGTGAGGAAGGTATAATTTGAGTTAGAGATAAGTATAAATTTACACCAAATATTAGTTTCATAATTAATTAAGAAGATTAAAACTTCCAGAGACACATTTAAACTTCGTCCAGAAATCAAAAGTTCTAATAACATAATCAAGGTTCAATAATTATTTCATAAATTTTTATTCTATTATACTGAATAGAATTACATAAATTAAAAAAAAATTAATTAGTAATACAATCTCATCCTCCTAGGAAAAGATATCGATATTTTATTATTTATGAAACAAATAAACCACTATTTCATGGATGTAACATTTGTAAGGAAACATATATATATATATATATATATATATATATATATATATTATTTTTTTGTCTCAAAACATATACATGTGATTTTAAGTAAGTCTTATGTATTAAGAAAACAAAAATTAATTACTCATTGATAGAAAGTGATATTAATATATACTAGTAATTTCTAATTTTGAAGTTTCAGTGTTAATGGTAACTTCCAGTTTGTGCTCACAAAATCATTTTAATGACACATTTAAAAATTAATTTGAAAATAAAAGGCCTAGGTTACTTGCGACTTATCTCACATCTTGTGGGTATTTTAAGAACATTTCATTTATATAAAAAGGTGTTGATTGACATTAAAAAAATGATACTTTAAACTTATTCTCAGTTTAGGGGAAGACGGTAGAAAACAGAAAGAAATTAACTTAATTGAGAATCCATGAATATGATAAGCTGAATGTAACATGTATGACTATCATATGTATCTCGTGAAGCCCTTCATCTTCACCGCATACTCAGCCCAATCAAACCGTAACACTTCACCTCTATCCATCACAGTATGGACACTCATCTATCCTTTATCTATTATAACCTACGTTCGCTTTATTTTCCGATCTTATATAAATCCACATCAATATCATTCAATGTTTTTCTTAATTTAAATTCATTAAACACGACGAAAGCAATTATTTCTGTTTAAAGCCATTAAGATTAATCTACTGGCAAGAGACTTTGTGTCTCATTGTTAATCTATATAATAAAATTAATTTCTTACAAGTAAACGTTTCAAATTAAAACTGACGTTTCCATAAATAATAAAAAAATGATATCTAAAATTAATTTTCTTTTTGACAGAAATGTCTAAAATTAATTTAAATACAGATACTAATCACATTTAAGAGTTCAAAATAATTTTACTAAAACTTAAAACAAAAAGCATTTTTTTCTGAACCACAGACATGTTTGGTTGATATTGTTTTCAGAGAAATAATCACTTATTTATCGATAAAAAATAACCATTAAGCTGGTAAAAAAAGAGAAAATTTCAAAAATGTTTCTGTTTTGTTTAACTTATTAATTTTGAAAAATAATCATTATTTTTATCCAATATGAGAACTTTTAAAAAATAAAATAGCTTGAATATTTTTATTTCCCGCAAAGTGAGGAAGTTTTGATTATCATCCCTGTAAAAAATTTATTTATTTTTCATTCCTCTAAAATTTGAAACCAATATTTTTGTCCCTATAATTGAACAAATTTTTACTTTGATCCTGGTAGAGTATTTTAGAAGTATCGCAGGCACTAGTGACATTACCTGAGAATGGGATGATCACATTCTATTAAACATATAAGTTATTAGTGGATATCAAATAATAGTATGAATTAATTAAAAATAATGATTTCAACTTTTTGAGACATAAAAATAAAAATAAATCAACATTTTACATTCACTAAAAGCATATCTAAATTGGAAAAAAATAATTATTTTTGAAACAAACAATTGTTTACCAAACATGCCATTGGATAATTTACGGGTGAATATACGCTTAAAATCTTACTCTACCTGTTGTATTGAAAGAAGGAAAGGAAAAAAAAAAAACTTTTAACTTTTTGTTTTGTAAAGTCGTGAAAAATTCAGAGTTAGACATCATAATGGATATAGGCAAATCTTGTAAACCTATATATTTTGGACCCACTGAATCAAATGTATTTGCATCATCCATGTGTAATTCAGGGACAGAATTGAATGCAATGAATAGAAATTTGAAATCATAAGATATGCCTTAGGTATGGGAAAGGAAGATACTCTACTACTTTTATTATTTCTCTACTAACCTCGTGAGCATGGGACATACAACTTAATTTCCCTTTGTCTTGTGGGGTATGCCATCCCAAATTATTTGTATCCACAATGTGCTGAACCACTTTTTCACTGATTCATCTCAAATCTTAAAGGGTCCCGTCGCAGCTGACTTTGTTTCCTCAAATCTCTTTTCTTGTTAATTAGTTCCACTTCCACATTTTGATATTGTAAACACTACAAAATTTGATTAGATAATATTAGATTAAATTACATTCCCTTTCTTTATTACGAGTGGAAAAACATATATTATCGTGCCAGTCTATCTGTGCTTTTTACTCTATCTATTCCGAAATTATTGGTACTCAAGGTTGATGTACATAGATTAAAGAATATTTAGTAAGTATAAAACATTAATGTATTTAGTTTAAAGTATTCTTATTTAATAAAGTAAGATGTAAATTTCAAATATAACTAAATGAAATAAGACTTTACCTTACCGACAAGTGAAAGATGATATATTTAAAATTTAAAAGGATTTAATGAAAATTTAAGGAAAATATATGGTGTGAGATAAATTATAATTTAACTGAATCAGTAAAAAAAATTACATAATAATAGTGAAACAATTATATATATACATATATATATATATATATAAGGCATCATGTTTCTTTTTTAATTTTACCAAATTTTTATGGTCGTGAAATTTATCATAATTTCTTTCTTTTTTGTTTAGTCAGTACCATTTTTTTCATCCACCAAATGTGTTTTTTGGTATAGATAGGCAACAACAAAAAAGCAAAAAACAAAAAGGAAACAACTACATTACTACAAGCAATTCCCAAGATAGAATTATTTTTTTTTCTATGTCAATGTTTTTTCTAATAGGTCATATCTACCGTGAGAGGAATGCTTGTGCAGGCACTTTAACCTCTCACAGTAGTAATAGAGATGAATTTTTCTTTTTTGTGGAGTTCTACTTGTCCCAATTTTTTGCATACGCTTTTTGTAAAGGATAAAATTGTTCTTTTTAAATTTTAAATTTAGAGTTAGCACTACTTGTTCTTGGGATTTTGGTTTATGCCCCAAGCCTTGTCATTCTTTTTCTTTTCTGCTATACTATTAATCTATTCCTGGATGTGCTGGTTTGAGGACATAGTTGAGATGTCAAACACCTCCTCCCTCATTAGACATCCTTTTTGCTTAAAAAAGAAGTTAATTCCCGCAGCATCTGCCCCAAGGTAGACACCAAGTGTTTGTGATCGTATTCAAATTTCAACAAGTAAAGAGAGAAATGGATGAGCTTGCTTATGATCGGCCACATGCATAATATCAGGCCTGGTTCTTTCAGTAACAATTAACAGATCACTTAGGTCATAAAGCTTTAAACATGTAGCTATGTAGTCCACTATATGTAAGGGCCATTCGTAATCGATGCTCTTTTATGGGCCCGTGTCTATAGCACTCCCCTTTTTCTTTACTAATTGCACCTTAACTTCCCCTTAATTTTTTAACATTTGTATATTAATTATAAAAAAAATTAATAATATTACCTTCTCATATTTTTAATGCACATAGATCAATAAATATTTTAATAAAAGCAAAATATTATTGTAGTCGGACAAAAATATCCTTATTAAATATTGTCATCCTTGAGGCCTTGCCCCACTAGTGGTGAAATATTAAATAAGGATATCTTTTTAAAAAAATATTGGTTAGACTTTAAGATTTTAGATTTTATTTTTTTGGTGAAAATAAGGGAAAGACCCCAAGACCAAAAAAAGGCTAAAACATGTTAAAATATAGGAATGAGATAATAATATTTTCTATAACATGATATTATATTTATAACTATATTGTTTATTTTTAAATATATTACATACTATACTTTCATTTGAGTTTTATATTTCTTTTATTCTACAATTGAACAGTACATCATTTTAGGATTGATATATGGTGTAAAAGAACTATCAAAAAAGCTATGTTAAAAAGTTGGGTTGACCCAATATTATCCCATATATTTGAGTCTTGATTGAGTTGAATTTGGGTCCAAATAAATTATTCAATCAAGATTTTAGGTTGAGTGGTGACAATAGTAAAGTTGTTCCTAATGCGAATAATAGTGATGGTGGACAAAAGAAATTGAGACATAAACTAAATGTGGTGTTGAGAAGACAAAAATGATTTATGAACACTTAAAAATAGCCTTAAATAAACAAACTAATAAAACACGAGTGGTTAAGCGATGAAATTAAGGTTGAATTGTTCAAATATATTTGAGTTCAATCTTTAACGAAAATAGTTATTAATCAAACTTTACTTACCTCTCAAGCGAATTTCAAATTAGTTAGAGTTTTTTTCTTCCTAATCAACCAAATGGATAAGACAAAAAAATTAATAATATATACATAGAGAAATATACATTGAAAGATAAAAATATAGATAATTGAACAATATCGATTATGTATCATGTATATAAGTAATGTAAGTAAAAATTTGCATTATGTAAGTATCCATATATTCCTAAAAAATGGGGTGACAATGTCGAAAATGGTAAGGGGTAAAAATAATAAAGAAAACTCATAAAGACCATCAAGGGAGTAAACAGCAATAAAATGTTGTTAAAAGTATTTGTCTTGTTTTTTTATTAAGTCCTCTTAAAACAAATTATAATTGTTAAGATCCGTGTCCATGACGGACGCCCGTCGTTTTAAATTGAAATACTTAAAGAAAAGAATAATATACTTAAATTAGTATCAAATTTTATGAGAACAAGTGAAATTAGTGCCTTAAATTATGAAAGTATCTTTTTTAATCTTTAAAATTATTAAATATTGGCCAAGAGTCAAGTCTTGAGGTCTTTATTTAAGATGTTGATATGCTTTATCATATAGGCACGTTTCATATACATGGACTTGAGAACGAAGCCCTTTAATCACTTAATTAACAGTATAGTTATCTATAAACTATATCATACTTAATTGGTAATTTTAATCCTTATAATTTCAATGGCTCAAAAAATCTCACTTGATGACAAACCACTTTAAGTAAGGACATAACTTAGATATAATTTCTTAGGTACTTTTGTTATTGTTTTTCAATAAGAATTGAAATCTCACCTTGATTATCTATGTTGAATTCTAATGGTAATCATGTAAATTTATCAAAAGAGTATTTGTAACTTGTAAGATTTTTTTTTTTTTAAAAATCAAACTTTTATCATCAATTAAAATTAACTTATGTAACTTTATTTTTGAAAAAAAAAAAGATGAGAACTTTTCAAAAGTTGAAATGAATAAAATGATTGAAGGTTTTATTTTAATAATTTTAAAAACTAAAACAATATTAGCAACTAGATAATTTTATACTTATAATTTAAGGACCTATTTAATGTATAACTGAAATAACAAAATTAAACACTAATTAGACCAAAATAATTTGAAATACTTGCACAAGAAATAACAAAATAGAATATAAGCAATTTTCTATATTAATCTTCGATATTTTATAAATAAGGTATTTTAATTTATTCAATATAAATTTATAAAAAACAATTTTTATGGTTTTCTTTAAGATATGATTGGTTTTCTTTAAGATATGATCAAGTTGAAAACTTGAAGTATTACACTTG
>CM023959.1:29956813-30008990 GCA_013407115.1 Glycine latifolia | reverse complement strand
ATATATATATATATATATATATATATATATATATATATATATATATATATAAAAGATAGTGATTTAAACTTAACTTATCCATTTGAATAAAGTTAATTGAAGGCTTAAACATGACTTGGTAAAAAAAATTGAGTTTAATTTGTTAATTTTATTTATAATTTAATTACTTTTACTTTTATGATATTTTTGTTAATTTTTTTTACTCTATCAGCATGTAATAAATGGTCTAATATCATATATTATTTCTGTTTCTGTATATACAGAAACAATTATATAAAAATAAATTATAATATTTTTTCTAAATATAAGAAAATATGATCACTTTTAAATACATTGTTAATTTCCTTCTATGCTTTTATTTATTATAAACATTATTATTAAAATAAATCATTCTCATGCCATAAAAAAGTGAATGAACGAATAAATATTTAACCAATTTAATTATTTTATTTTTTTATGAAACTATTTTTATTGATATTAATGAATTAAATATTTATTTATTTTTATATAAAAACAAGATACAATAATAATCTACAAAATAAAAATATCAATTTGCAATGTGTGAAATTAAAAAACCTCGAACTACACATAACATTTTCATACAAAATATGTGTAAACATATTATTAAAAAATTAATGGTCATAATATAAAACACTTTTATGTTATTAAAAATGGTTAGTATGATTTAAGTCACTGATGAGATAACGGGATAAACACTTTGGGTGGATAATCCTCTTTCTGGTTAAAAAATATATTAATGTTGAGATTTTATAAAATTGGGCTTAATTGATTTAAATTATCGACCCAATTTCAAACAAACGTCTTTTGCAGTTGGCACTATAAAGAGCTTCCGCTTCTTCTTCGTCAGGGTTTATGCTTTCTACATTTTGTTCCCCGTTCGTGTGCGTACGTTGTTCGGTAAGATTACGCCTTCTTCGTTGATTCCAGTTACTGCTTTCTTTCTCTTTTAATTATTTTCTTGATCTGGTGATTTCACTTTATTCTCTTGATTTCTTGTTGCTTCTATTGTTTTGTTTTGTTTTTTCAAATTATACCTCCCTCTTGTCCAAAACAAAGGGGAAACCTTACATTCTGATGTTCGAGAAGTTCACTACACATGTAAGTGAGGTTTTACGTTGTGGTTGCGATTTCATCGCGATTCTTGGTATTGTTCAAAATTGTGAACAAATACAACTGATGCGATTGCAATTACGGTTGCGATGCGGTTTTCAAGACTCCAAAAACCTTGACGTTGTGGCTGAAATTGCAATTGCGATCACGGTTGCAGACCAATTTTTAAAACCTTGTATGCAAGGTTAAAATTTGTAACCACTGAGACCATTGAGTAATTAAAATCTAGAGTGCTGAGAATAGTTGGAAATAAAAGATTAAAAGAACTCTCTAGCTACCTGAAAAGACTTGCCATGTGTGCTTACACCTTTCACTATTCACAATGAACGCAAACTGTGCATTCACAATAATACACCTTCAACGCCCACAATGCATCTGAACTAACCACATACACTGCCACCTGGATTAACAAAAGGTGGATATTGGCTGGCTGCTGATATGTGTAGTGATACCGGTTAAATGTGGACCCAATTTGAGCTATTGGGACAAAAGATAGTAATATGTCTATAATATATACTTCTTGTTAGGTTAATCCATTAGTCCCATATAATCAATTTCTCATATTTTAGATAATATATCATTCTTTCTGCTTAAACAGAAGTGGGAAGAGCTCGTAGTTCATTGTTTGTGTCCATTTTCCATCACAATTTCTCCTACAGACAAGTGCACGACACCACACTGTTCATTATTTGGTATTAATGCACGAGGTGCTCTGTCATGGTGATTGGCATTGGCTAACTGCTTTTTTGTAGTTATGAAATATGTTTTTCTTTGCAATTTTTAATTTCTATTTGCGGCAGTTTCAATCTGAGATATTCCTATCATCATGCAATATGTGTAGTGATCAGTAAATAAAGACAAATGAGCAGTGGTGGAAGGGCTGGGAAGCCCAAAGAGGAGGAGCAAGATGGCATGTCCGTCCACTCTCCTTGCAAACCTCCTCCTTCCTCTGCTTCCTCTCTCTCCAAGGTCTCTCTCTCTCTCTCTTTGAAATTTGAATTTGGATTTGGAATTGGAATTGACATATGGTTATGGTGATAGGAGCAGTCACAGGTTGAATTGGAGCTGAGATTGTTGGAAGCTCTTGAGATTTACCCTCCAATGAAACTACAAGGTATTTTAATACACACATGCACACATAATTCTTGAGGACCATAGATATTTTTATACAACAATCGGGTATTGACAAGTGAAAAAAAATATAATGTTTTTTTTTTTTCTTTCTGAAATGAAATGTGGGTGAAAATTTATGTATAATTAAAATTTGTAAATGAATGTAAAATATGATTTGTTGTTTTGAACTGGAGAAATAACAATACGAAATTAGTAATGTTGTTTAGCTAGAAAGAGAACAGTAAACTTGTGAAGAATAAGGCTGCAAGATGTCTGATATCTATACTTTCCTGTCCTGGTGGTTTGTGGTGTGTGGACTATAGTTCCAAATTATGGGATTTGGCATTCTGTCATTTCCTAGGAAGTGGGATTTTGATTTTAGTTAGAATTGTTTTTTTCTTTTGGGAGAGTGGTCATTTTCTCAATTTCAACCTTTGTAGATCATTCCTAAAATTGATTGTTTAAGATATATAGTGGTACCTTTTGGGCCCGTTTGGTGGTTGGGATAGGATATAGGATAATTATCCTATCCTGTCTTATCATGCTGTAATTAATTGTTTGGCACACCAATAGCATATGATTTGTTTATCCTATTGCGTATCCTATCTTGTATCTTGTCTTTTTTAGAGGGGGGAGTTTGGTTAGAAAACAATAGGATAGGATAGTTGCTTTCTTTGCCTCCCTTACTCCCTCTCCCCATTGCCACCACCACTTTTGTCATTGTCATTGCCACTGCTGTCACTGCTGCCACCACCACCACTCCTATTGTCATCATTGCCACCATTGTTGCAATCACCAGTACCGCTGTCACTATCACTCCCACTGCCGTCGCTGCAACTGTTGTAGCCACCACCACAGCCACTGCCGTCACTACCACTATTTGCCGTCACTACCCTATCAATGTCGTCACCACCATTGCCACCACCACTACTATTGCTACCGTCGTCATTGTCGTACTATCACTACCATTGTAACTACCACAATCATTGTTGTCGTTGCCGTTGTCATCATCGCCACCATTTGCTACTATCACGACGTATCAAATACATGATTGAATAACACAATAATGTTCTTATCATATCCTGTTCTTATTTAACTCTTATATCCTATCATATCCTGATTCTTGAACACCAAATGGGTTCATAATGTTCACAAGAACTTCAAAAGTTGCAATTTGGTAATATGGTTACTCAGTTTATCTATTAACAGATTCATGAGATCAAGGGAGATGACCTTATCTTATATTACTCCTTTTAAGATTGATTTTTATTCAGTAAAAATCTATAGAGCAGTCATCATCATCATCATCATCATCAACAACACCTTTAACCCAAGTTAATTGGGGTCGGTAGAAAAGTTTGTTGGTCATGTGAGGCAGCTTAGTGGTCTAGTAGAGAACTTAACTAGTTCTAATTTTTGGGGACAGAGAATGCCAAAATGGGAAGCTTCTGATAAAGCCGTTTAATCCTGAAATGAATCCTGCTCCCGAAAGATAGGGTCATTAAATTACTGAAGCATTATATTCGTCAATACATTTTTGGTTGTAAATGTTTTCTCCACCATAAGTGATATAACAAGTTCAAACTTTCTATTTTGTTCCTGGACAAGATACTAATGTTCATTTTTATTTGTTTTTAATTATAGAACACACCAATTCTAATTATTTCATAGATACAAATACTTAGAATGCTCGAGAGTTCACAAAAGATATTTGTTATGGATAAAATCCTTTTTAATAAGTCATAATGGATTTCAAATTGGATAATGAGGGTGATTTATTAATCTTGAACATGTTTTCTTGATTATGATATTTGTTATCTAGAAAGGGAAAGGGGATCCCAAAGAAAAGATGCTATGTGTGTTAATGGAAGTGGGGCCAAGGCATGCTGCACTAAGCCGCGTGGTGGTACTGTTTACTTTGAGATTTTATAATTGAGAAAATGTAAAATTTTCTCCCGTTTCTGCAGTACGTGATATCTGGCTAGAGAGTTTGAACACTAATTAACAAGTAGTATAGTAAAAAAATCAATTATATACCATCATTGATTGAGAAGCTTTCATCAATTTTATGCACTAACCTTTCAAGTAAACAGTAAACATTTGCAATCTCACTTTCTTGAGTTTCATATATGAACCATTACGTGCAAATGCTGCCTGTTTAGTTGTTCTTTAATACTTTGCATTTCTGATTTTATCAAGGGTGGGACATGGATAATCACTTTATCCTTGTAAATTATTCCCATGTTAGATAGCTAACCCCAGTTGGATAAGATTCATCAAATTTAATGCTTACAATTAATGTTGCTTTGATGAAGGAGTACATCGTCACTTTGTCCTTTATGGTCTGATGGAATTTCTAAGGAGGAAGTTTGACAGACAATTTTCTTCTGAGGAGGTCCTTCAATTGCTGGATCGGTTCTACAACTTAGAAATGCTGGTATTTATCATTAAGTTGTGGTTCTTCACATTCATCTTATAAATGTTAGTTTTTGGTTTAGGTTTTAACATTGTGCCATGGATTTTGAGAGCTGATACTATAGTGGTTTATCGTTCTTCCTCAGAAAACAGATGATGACGAGATTGATTTGCTTACTCGTGAAGAAGAATTTTCCTTGCCTCAGAGTTACTTTGTCAAGGAAGAACCCTGAGCACAATTTTTGGAGTATATACATTTTTTGTTTCAACCGTTATTCATCTTTTGATGTGTACAGCTGGTTATTCTACTATTCCTTTCCCCTCTTACCTCTTTTGGGATTATGTTCATGGTAGACCCGTCAAGTGTTGGTGGTGTTCTTATCGCTTGTCTGTCAAGTTTCACCGGTGGTTCCGGTTTGATACTCTCAATCATAATGTATTTAGCTACACTGGTTCGGATATAATGCATTTGGACTTGAGGATATTAGATCGATCATAAACACATCGTGCAATCGTAATCTTTTTTTTTTTTCACCCTTCAACTAAATCATTTAAATTTATAGGTAGGAATATTCACTGCCGGAACGACATTTGCTGCAGGAGGCATTCGACCTTTGACATTTAAAATGCACGGTTGTTTTCACAAGCCTGTTTGTTTTGTCATGAGACCGGTTTTTCACCGTAAATATTATAGAGAAAGATAGGGAGAAGAGAGTGGAAAGTGTATGTATGATAAGATAATTATTGTGATAATGAGAACTGAAAAATAGCGTTGTAGAGCATGTTTCTCTAAGGCATATTTGGAGTGGTTGAGTTTTTGTTTTTTAAATTTAATTTTCAGCATGAAATACAACTTGTTTAGCAAAATTAGAGTTAAAGTTGTTTTTGATTCAAATAAAGTAGTTAGGTTAGTTTTCAAAAATAAAATAAATTATATTTAAATTTGTATTTAAAAAATATATTAATTACGTCAATGTATTGATTACTTTAAATATGACTTTAGAAAATATTTGAATACATTTTTAATTCCTAAAAAATATGTGATTTTAATTTTCAATGAAAGACTAAAATTATGATGTCTTTTTTTATAAAAAAAAATATAGAGATTAAAAATAAAAAAATTATAGATTTTTAAAAAAAAATCATATCTACAAGAACTAAATATATTTAAATCATTAAAAATAAAGAAAATGTTATAATTGAAGAAAAATGACGAGGGAAAAGGTAACACATGGCATGATGATTAGCGCACAAATATGTATATTATTACGGCCATTTGTTGAAAGGAAACTTAGTTTACGAGAAATTTGTAAGTAACTCGTGCAGCTACGTTTAGTGTCGTTATATTTTTTTTTTTGTTTTTTGTTGTTTTAGTAGAAAAATTCTGCACTTATTAAAAAGGGTGCAATTAACAAATTAATGTCAAATTACCATTTTATCTCTATTTTTTTGTCAAATGTCAACAATGTATAATGTCCAGTTTTATAATTTTATAGGTCTAAAGAATTATTAAATAGATATATATTTGAACCAATGTTGAAAGGAAACTTAGTTTATGAGAAAATTGAACCAGAATGTTTGTTTTTCATGTTTAATTTATTTTAAAAAAATAACATGGGGTTTTTTTCAGCTATGTTTTTTCACAAAATCATCCTGGTGAGAGACGTGGGAATTAATGTGATAACTTTCCTCTGTTGAGACAAAAGTTTTACTGCAACAAAAATTATTTTTATTAGATCATTTAATTATGGAATTAATTGAAGTTTTTGGAATGGTTCTATTAAATCTAAAAAAAATACTAACAAATGTTCTTAGGGTATTGGCTAAGAAAATAAAAAAAATTTAATTGAAATTCAGAAAAAGAAAAAGATATTCTCCTATGATTTTAAAATGCACTCCCATATAATTTTTAATAAGCTTTTTCCTCTTTTATTTGTTAACCAGTAACACTCAAAACTAAATGCAAAAATATTTAATTCCGAATAAACATAAAATATATAAACACTCCCAATGTATATATGAGCAACCAAACATAGTTAATTTTAGGATTGATGATGTCTGAATTTGTGATTTTCCAGCACATTTTTCTAACAAATGCCTTCTTTAATTTATTGTTAAGTCTATTAATGAAAAACTTATTCATTTGTCATGCAGATAAATGCATCCATAGGTCTATTAACAATATAAGTCATTCTTGTTGGTGAAAAAAAATCTCAATCTTATTAATAATATAAACAACATTTTATATCTTTTGAATTACAATTAATATCTTTAAAAATAATCACTGCTAGAATTAATCAATTTCAAAGATTTTTTAAAATAAATAAATTAAAGTATTTTTATTTATTTCTTATAAAAAGATTGTATGAGATTGAATTATATGCATTAATTGTTGTTCTCGTAGATGTCCATCGTCAATTACTTCAATTGCATTATTATCCTTTTTAACACCATTTTTATCATTGGTTAAAAGTTATTAAAAATAATAAAATCACAAGAGTGATTCATTAAATAAGACGTAATACATTAAAAAAATGATAATTTTTAATAAATTTTAATTAATAAAAGATGGTGTAATAGGTGAAGCATAGATGAATAACAACTATCGCTATCCACTCTTTTGTGGAAAAAACTACTTGATAGACTAGATTATTACTTGTTTCATCATTGTGTGGATACTTGTTAAATGGATAATCTACGTACATTAGTGTATATCTATTATTGATACTTATTAAAAAAATAAAGAATAATAGAAATAGTTTTAAAAGATATTGTCACCCTAATTTTAAATTATTTTGATGTTTTTTTAATAGTTTAATTGTCAGAAAAACTAAAATAGACATAAAAATCTTTTGTTAATTAAAAAGTAAGTAAAAATAATCTAACAATAATAAAAATTTAGGACAACTTTTATGTTGTAGTATTTAAGTAAAGATATGAAAGTAATTCTATAATAATTGGATATTTGTGGATACAAGTACCTTAATCCTCACCTTACCTTACTAATAAATGGGTAATAAAAATAAAAACACTTTATTAATAAGAAAATATAAATGATTTATAAAACAATTTCTAAACCAAAAACGACATGGTAGAAAACAAGTCGGCCTAGACAAAGGTATATTGTGGAATAAGGTGGATGAACTCATGAACATGATATAAATAATAAATTCGCGTGTCATTTTATCTCATTGCCTTCTTCTTCTTCTTCCTCCCTCTCCCTCCTCGCCAAACCCAGCCCTTCTCTCTTCCAATTTCTCTTCTCTGTCCAACTCAATCAATTAGTGTAGCTTCCGGTGAGTTTGAGTTCGAGTTCGAGTTCGAGTTCATCTCTTCTCTCTCTCTCTCTCTCTCTCTGTTTTTTTTTTCTTCCGCCAAGTACCTATCCACTATTTCGTGTTTCAATTAGGTTTTCAAACTCGGAGGATTTGTCTTGTCATTACCCTTTTCTTTTCTTGTCCAGTTTTTCCTCGCCTATGGTTCAGCGCTCCAGATGTTTGCTTAAATGTTTTTACTTTTTCATTTCCATTAATTATTTTCTGTCCTGCCCAAATAGCGCCCCATGTGTTTGCTCAAATGTTTCATTGAAATATATTTCCAACGTTCATTTTTGTAGCTTCTTAGTTTTATCACTTGCACCTTTTGGCTGCTTGATATTGGTTTCTTGTCCTTCATAATGATATGTCGAAACATGCACTTTTGGTTGGTTGTTTGAGTACATTTTGTTATTTCAACTATTTGTGTTATTTGTCAGCTAATATGTTTCACTAATAAATGCAGCGGACAATTCAGGGATCATGGCTAGGGTTTTAGTTCAGTCTACTGGTATGCCTGGCCTACTGAGTGGGCAAAGGCATGGGCAGCATAAGGGATCAGGAAAATCGAAAAGATCTGTCAAAATGATGAGTAACTTACGAATGCCTGCTTTAAGAATGTCGAGTTTCTCCGGATTACGTACTCTTAATCCTTTGGATTCTCTGTCGAGACCACGTCACACTTTTCCGTTGAATACAACTTCTAGGCGCGAGAGGGCTAAAAGATGTGTACCTAAAGCTATGTTTGAGCGTTTCACAGAGAAGGCAATCAAAGTCATTATGCTTGCCCAGGAAGAAGCAAGACGACTGGGGCACAATTTTGTTGGAACGGAACAGATTCTATTGGGTCTTATTGGCGAAGGAACGGGCATTGCTGCTAAGGTTCTGAAGTCAATGGGAATTAATCTTAAGGATGCTCGGGTTGAAGTGGAGAAAATTATTGGAAGGGGTAGTGGATTTGTTGCTGTTGAGATTCCGTTTACTCCCCGGGCAAAGCGTGTTTTGGAGCTCTCACTGGAGGAAGCTCGCCAACTTGGTAAATGCGGTTTTACACCTTGTCTGTTCTTTTGTATATATAATTACTTAGCTGCAAAAAATATTTTAATTGCCTAGAATTTTCTTCCTTTAACCCGTATGGCTATTTCTCACTAGTTTTCCCATTTTTTGTATGAAAAAGGATAGAGGTGATTTGGTTATATTTGTTCATGTTCCTTAATTTGTTTTACTTGAATCTACTAAGTTTTAGCCATTTATAGAAAAGGAACAAAATAATAAAGAAGAGAATTGGTAGACTACCCCATCAAATAATTTGTTACTGAGAAGGATAGGATCCTGATTCAGATTCAGAATTAGAAAGGACTCCAATTTTCAATTTAGCTTACTCCTTGAAATTTTCAGGTCACAATTATATTGGATCTGAGCACTTGCTTCTTGGTCTCCTTCGAGAGGGTGAGGGTGTAGCAGCTCGTGTTCTTGAAAATTTGGGTGCTGATCCAAACAATATTCGCGCTCAGGCTAGTATTATGTCCTCATTTATTTTTAACATATTTATTTATATCATAATGGTTCATCTCATAAAAATAGCTGTTTTTTTATGGTCGGTTCGCAACACCTAACGCCAACCTTCTTCCTTTATCCTGGCTTGGGACAGACCATGCCTGCAAGCACACATAGGCAGAATTAACATATTTATCTATATCATATACAAATACATATTTTTATCTTAACTTTTGTGTAAATCTTTCTTGTATTCTCCCACTGGATGGTTACAGGTTATCCGCATGGTTGGTGAGGGTGCTGACAGTGTTGGTGCTACTGTTGGCCCTGGAAGTAGTAATAACAATAAGATGCCAACTTTGGAGGAGTATGGCACCAATTTGACCAAGCTAGCGGAAGAGGTAGTTGCCAGTTCCTAGTTTTCTTTATGCCAGATGGAAGATGGGGTTTCATTTATGTAAAAGTATAATTATTTTTCTTACTGACCCTCCCTCTCTCAAAATCAAAATTACAGGGAAAATTGGATCCTGTTGTGGGTAGGCAGCAACAAATTGAACGTGTCACTCAAATTTTGGGTCGTCGTACCAAAAATAATCCTTGTCTTATTGGGGAACCTGGGGTTGGCAAGACAGCTATTGCGGAAGGTCTTGCCCAAAGGATTGCAAATGGTGATGTTCCTGAAACCATAGAGGGAAAGAAGGTCAGTAGAATTTATTTGATTCCTATGGTCAATAAATTGCTTTGGGTAATTCAGCTGATTTACTATTTCATTTTCAGTACTATACTACTATAAAGTATAAACATGTTCATCTTGCTTAATATATGTAAAGTGATTCTAAAATAATATCCGATGAAGCCAAAGGATTGGGCAAAGTGGTTAATGTGTTAAAGATCAGGTTGAATCGTTTGGGTACTACCTGAGTTTGATCCTTGCGGAAACAATTCTTTGCCAGACTTTACTTACCTCCTGGCTGAGCTCCGGATTAATTAGGACCCCTTTCTCCTGATGAACTGGAGGGTTAAGACCCCAAAAAATAATATCCTTTTGCTTCTAATTTTTTTATTTGGAGTATTTTGCATGTTAACTAAAGAGGAATTTTCTTGCCTCTAGATGGTTAAATCATTACTGGAGCACCCTGCTTCATTTATGGTCATTTATTTGCATGATATTTTGTATTTCAGTTTTGGATAAGTATCTACCAAAGTTCTTGGATTTTGGTGTTTAAATACTTCTGGGGAGTTCTGAATAACATGAAACCTTTGTTCTGCACGATTTAGGTTATAACACTTGATATGGGTCTACTGGTAGCTGGAACTAAATATCGTGGAGAATTTGAGGAGAGATTGAAGAAACTAATGGAGGAAATCAAACAAAGTGATGAGATAATACTTTTTATTGATGAAGTGCACACTCTAATTGGAGCTGGAGCAGCTGAGGGGGCAATTGATGCTGCAAACATATTAAAACCAGCTCTTGCCAGAGGTGAACTGCAGGTACTTGTCATGTTCAAAATGGATATATTGCCATTTGTTTTTTTACCTCCAAATCTATTTATGTGACGTGTTAGGGGGTGGGAGAGCCCTGACACAACGGTAAAGTTGTATCTTGGTGACTTGTGGATCATGAGTTTGAATCCGTAAACAGCCTCTTTGCATATGCAAGGGTAAGACTGCGTACAATATCCCTCCCCTTTACCTGTGCATGGCGTGGAGCCTCCGGGTAATGGGTTACGTAGTTTTTTTTAGTTAGGGGGTGCGAGAAAGAATTGAGTTTGTGTTGCTCTTGAACTTTGTCTTTGAAACTAAAAAACGAAAGGATAAAAAACTTTTTCTCTTCTGTGCTGTTGCCTTGCTGGTAAATTTAGGCTATTCTTGCAAGTCTATTTTAGAGAAAGTAATACCTAGTCTTCTGTTTGTTCTATCATTTAAACTGTAAATAGCTAAAAACTTATATTGTTTAATAAGCCTGGTGAGTTGATATTTCAATTGCTATTCTGATAAACGATCATTTGCTTTTGGCATGTAGTTGAATTAAATAATGTAGAATTTTCAATATTTAGTTTTGGAATGTTTTATTAAAAAAAAAATGCATTTGCATTTTCAGCAGTTCAATCTTGGTCAATAGTATAAGAATGCAGAATGAAATTGTAGACTGGTTGTGAATTTGAAGGTATCTGGTTATGCTTATGCTAAACCTACTGCAATGCTCAAGTTAACATATGCACTTACTGTTTGCTTGGAATTGTTCTAAGAAAGTGTGTGCCTGAAATTTTATGCAGTGTATAGGAGCCACAACACTAGATGAATATAGGAAGCACATTGAAAAGGATCCAGCTCTGGAGAGGCGATTCCAGCCAGTTAAAGTGCCAGAGCCAACTGTCGATGAAACCATACAAATACTGAAAGGACTTAGAGAACGCTATGAAATTCACCACAAGCTCCGTTATACAGATGATGCTCTTGTAGCTGCTGCCCAGCTGTCACACCAATACATTAGGTTTGCCATATTTAAACGTTCTGCTCCTTTTCTGTTCATTTTACCTATTCTATTCATTTATGCTGGATCAGACCTACTGTTTACTTCATTTTTTTATTGTGTATAATGTGATTTTACTGTTGTCTTCTTTATTATTATTGAATTTTTATTATTGATAGGAATTCTCTTGTTAGGACCATATGAATCAATTAAAAAAACATCAGATTCATCCTATAAGTTTCCCTTTTTCTTTTAATTTTTATTTTGCTGGAAATTTTGCAAATGTATATTAATTTATCTGTTTGAACTGTATTACAATATTTAGATTTATTTCAGAACCCCTAATGTATTATAAATTAATTAAAACACTTCTTATGTCTTGTTATTTTCTTCATGCTGTGTATCTTAAGTATTTTGTAGTTTAAAAATAATTGCATCTCCTGCAGTGATCGATTTTTGCCCGACAAAGCTATAGATTTAATTGATGAAGCAGGTTCTCGAGTCCGGCTTCAACATGCACAGGTATATTGTTTGTCTACCTGTCCCTGAACCAGCCAGATCTTTTGTCTATTATTGGGCTAATTTTGCTACATTTACATTCTTCCAGTTACCTGAGGAAGCAAGAGAGCTTGACAAGGAGGTCAGGCAGATTGTGAAGGAGAAAGAAGAATTTGTTCGGAATCAAGACTTTGAAAAGGTAATATGCTTTAATCTAAGATTTAGCTTCTAACATTTTATGATCAATGAACATTTTCTGGACACCAAACCAAACCACGTTGGTTCAATGTGACAATGTAATATTTGAATTTTGGAAGTAATGTTGTACCTTAACAGAGAAAGGAGGACAGGCCCCCTCCCTTATCAAAGTTTTCAAAGTGACTTCTGTTTATATTTTGTTGAGATTAAAAAGCAGTGTAGTGGTTTGTTCGTTGTTCAATTACAACAACTATATCTGCAAATTATTTTGGCTATTAGCGAGCTGATGATTCATGAGTTTCTGTGCAGGCTGGAGAGCTAAGAGACAGAGAAATGGATCTTAAGGCCCAGATATCTGCACTTATAGAAAAAGGCAAGGAGATGAGTAAGGCAGAAAGCGAGGCAGGAGATGGAGGTCCCACGGTGACTGAAGTTGACATACAACATATTGTCTCCTCCTGGACTGGTATTCCTGTGGAGAAAGTCTCGACTGATGAATCTGATCGCCTCCTCAAGATGGAAGAGACTTTACACAAACGAGTCATAGGTCAGGATGAAGCAGTGAAAGCCATAAGCAGGGCCATCCGTCGAGCCAGGGTTGGACTGAAGAACCCTAACCGTCCAATTGCCAGCTTCATCTTTTCTGGGCCAACTGGTGTGGGGAAGTCTGAGTTGGCCAAAGCATTGGCTGCATACTACTTTGGTTCTGAAGAAGCCATGATTCGGCTTGACATGAGTGAATTCATGGAAAGGCACACAGTCTCCAAACTCATTGGTTCACCTCCTGGATATGTTGGTTACACAGAGGGTGGTCAGCTGACCGAGGCAGTTCGGCGTCGTCCCTACACTGTTGTACTCTTTGATGAGATTGAGAAAGCCCATCCTGATGTATTCAACATGATGCTTCAGATCCTGGAAGATGGAAGATTAACAGACAGCAAAGGAAGAACTGTGGACTTCAAGAACACGCTTCTTATAATGACATCAAATGTTGGAAGCAGTGTGATTGAGAAAGGAGGCCGTAAAATAGGATTTGACCTTGATTATGATGAGAAGGATAGCAGTTATAACCGAATCAAGAGCTTGGTGACCGAGGAACTGAAGCAATACTTTAGGCCAGAGTTCTTGAATAGGTTGGATGAAATGATTGTCTTCAGGCAACTCACAAAATTGGAGGTAAAGGAGATAGCAGACATAATGCTGAAGGAGGTGTTCGATAGACTGAAAGCCAAAGAGATTGATCTCTCAGTGACAGAAAGATTTAGGGAGAGGGTAGTTGACGAAGGATATAATCCGAGTTATGGGGCTAGGCCTCTAAGAAGAGCTATAATGCGACTTTTGGAGGACAGCATGGCTGAGAAGATGCTTGCTAGAGAGATTAAAGAGGGTGACTCAGTTATAGTTGATGCTGATTCTGATGGTAATGTGATTGTGCTCAACGGTAGTAGTGGTGCCCCAAATTCACTAGAAGAAGCCCTTCCTGTGTAACGTGGTTGTCTTAGTTAGTTGAGTTGTACTTTTCTTTCTCTTTTATTTGTTCAAAAAACATAGCAATAGTTTGTTTTAGTCGTCAATGGACATCAAGCTTTTAATTGAATGCTGGTGGTCTCAGCCACGTTTACCCATAGCATAATGAACACAGCAAGGTTTGGGTGGAATGAAAAAATGACGTTATTTCTGTTGGTCCTACCCTTGATATGCTGCATTATGAACAATTTTAATTTATTGAAAGCAAGTTATTTTGTAGTTTTCACCGTTCTGTAAACTTATTGTTATAGCTTCATTTTAAAAAAGTTGCATGACATCAGATGATCTGTTATCTGACTTATCAATTCTCACATGCGTGCTTTTGAATGCGTGCTTTTGATTACAAAATAGAGTACAAATTCTCCACATGGAATATACTTGGTTCTGATTATACGAACTTGGGGTCAGAGAATTCTGATACTCCAATTGAACATATAATGGGACATCCGTTAGACCCTCTCCGAACCTGTACTTCACTTATACTTTGTAGAAGAAAAACTAACTGAAAACACCATTTGGGTGATATTGGCTGTTAGATTGGAATGGGGCCAAAATTGCCTAAAAAATTGGGAAAATTTGGAAGGGATAAATTGTTGCTTCATTATAAAGGCAGAAACTAAATCGATTTGTTTTTAATGCACCACCAATCCAAACACTTAATTTTCTAACCTGCTGATACTTGGAAAATCTATAAATTTGCAGTTTCTATTGTTCTATCAGTGGATGAGATGATCTTTGTGTGGGGCTGACGCTCCCACCACGGCTAATCTTCAAAGCTGTTAATGCTTTCTGGATTTCCATAGTCATGGCACTATCTACACTCCCAGATGATAGCTTTCTATGTGATTTCTGCAGATGTAGTTTGAGTGAGCTGCTGCTCAGTCCAGCATTCTTCCCACATATGGGGCAGACTTTCATCACTGGTTTCCGCTGATGCCATTCCATTGAAACCTTTCCATGTAGTTTCTGATCCAATTCTAACAAGATCTTTGCAAAACCGTCATTGGGTTGTGCTCGACGGTGAACTCGTTTTAGAGCTTGCCATGCTTCTGATAAAGTATACTTCCTGTGCCATAAAAGCTTTCAGTTCAAAACCTGTTGCAACTGTCACTCACACAGTAATAATCTTACGTATCAAAGAACATGAACTTATGGTTGCTAGGTGGTAAATTAGACTGTTGCATACCGTTTTAACCAACGGAAGAGTTAATGAGTATACTAATACATAGTTCACTTGTGGTGTTAAATATATTAGGTATTAATATTCATTTATTTAATTACTACTGCAATATTAATTGATACTAGAGGACAGTATCATTTTGTACTAGAATTGTCTTATATAATTTTCATTATTACTTACTTCCTGAGCATTAAGTAAGCGAGGACCAACGTGACACTTCTGCTTCTCCCCTCAAAGCAATGAACTAAAACTTTTTGACCTGTTTGTTCAACAAAGTCTATAAGATCACACGCTTCTTCAAATATGCTGCTGATGTTATAATCATCACTGTCACATACCTGTTCAAATGACACAAATGAATACAATCAATATGAAGACATATTCCTAAAAGGAATGCAACATTAAAAGTAAATTTTAACATAAAAGAATATTAGAAAACGTGCAAAGAACAAGAGTGCATCTGATACAATCCAAATCAAGAAGTACAAAAGGGATAAAAATAGGAAGAGGTGGCCTGGTGCGGCTTCGAGCCCTGGTGCGGCTTCAGGTCCAAATACTGACCCAATAGAGTAACAAACAGTATTGCTACGTCAGCCAGGGGTTTTCCCACATTACCCTTAACAGAATGGAACGCTTGGAGGTGGACGGGAGTTACTTATATGGAGTGGGATGGCAGCTGGAGGGAGGGGGGGAATCTTAGTAGAGTCTGGGCCCTTTTTGGGAGTGGGAGAGAGTGAAACCTCTAGAATTGTTTCACGCTATCTTTTATTGTTTTTTGCCTTGTCCTTTCAATTTCCAGTTCTTATTTGCCTTTATTTTCCCTGTAATTGTCTCTATGAGACTGTCTTGTTATCGTATTTTACCCAATATAAGAGAAAACTGAAGTTATTCAGGCAAATGGTCTCCATTTCTGTTCTTATTTTCGTTATCTGAGTAGAGGGTTGTAACAGCATCACATGGTATTGCATAACAAATCAAATTTTGAATCAAGAAAAATTTGAGGCTAGCCTTAACTATTTTGACTCATTTCTTTTGAGCTAGGTTGACATTTTACTGTGTCAGAATAAGCTACCAGGCAAGGGAGATCAGAACATACTAAAAATTTTAAAGACAACAACAAAAAAAAAAGAGAATTCCCAAGCAAGATCTACCTTGTCAATTTCTCAAGTCCATAACAATTTTAAGGTTGATATTTGTTAATCAGAAGGATTAACGATATTTTCACTGAGGTAGATTCTCAATCTAAATCAGAAACTGAAGCATGAATGGGTTTGTACCCAACAAATCAAACATTTGGGTTGTGGGATTATTGGTTGTTAACATGGCATGAGAACCTCTATGGGTAATTGGTCGATTGTGTAACTCTTGCCACCTTCATTCTTCATAATTACATTAAATTTCATCACAAGGTAAGACAAACATCATTGCTTTGTCCATGCTTAAAGCACAAAAAAGCTTTTAAATCTGGGGGTGTTGGAGGAAAAAAAAAACATTTATGGGCATGCACCTAAGAGCTTAAACTTTCAGGATAATGGACTGTTGACAATATTCGAAACTGAAGAAATTATTAAGTGAGAAATGAGCATGAGCATATGGCTCCAATGAAAAATTAACATGAATAACCCTAAATGAGACTGCATGGATAATCAATGAAGGAAAGTAGAGACAGGCATCAAGGAGAAGCTCAACTGACTTTCAAATAAAATAAACTCAGCAAATAAGACGTAAAATAAGTTAGGGTAGTATATACAAGTAAATATGACTTACAGAGAAATTCTTGTACTCAAATAGATCAGGATACTGAGTTTCTGACTGTCCAATTTCATTGGTACACAAACACAAAATATTTGTGATTCCCAAGTATTGCAGTGTGTATACAGATCTTGCAGCCAGTGCTCCACCAATGAACAGACTACTTGTCACTGCTGAAGGTTTCTCAGTACCTGCAGCATCTGATATCAATGCAATTCTCTCGAGAATATGCTCAAGTCTGACCTGAAAGTTAAAAAGATAATGCATTATCAATGGAAATCCCTCATAAATGAAAGGAGTCTATTATATTTAAGTTTTTAATATAATAAAATGAAGGTAACCTTAAGTTCATAAGCATCAACGACACAGTTATTATCACTACCCTCAAAAAATCCTGGGTTGAAATTGTTCTCCTGGCATAGTTTGATGGCATCACTTTTAAGCATTTCATTCCACTGTTCCAATTCTTTACTGGATTCAGCATCAACCTGTAAAACATGATACAGTATAAAAAAGGGTGGAAAAATAAGGAACAAACATGGTTAAAAAATACTGTTTTATATGGTAAGAAACAGCAAATTACATTGCTCTTAGTCTTATATTCCTATTTGCCAATCACTATGGGACACAGGATTATGTGAGTATGACATTAGCACATGCAGAAGAGGTGTGTGGGGAGGGGGGCAGGAAATTAAACTATTGGCATGATTTGGAAACTCTCCAATGTTTTGGTAACAGGAAACTGTCTGGTCTGTTACATAGTGTGATCATATCAGACAATAAGATAGCATAAAGAGAAGAGAAGTCTAGGTAACACAGAAAAAACATGCATGATCAAAATACGAATGGCTGAAACCAATTCAGCAAAATCTGTGCTCTCACCTCATGAAAGCAACAAGAGCATATTGTTGTGAGAATTATAAGCATTGTCTACATTGGTCAATTTTATATATAGACAGGCAATAAAGTCCTATAATTTTGCATATTAAAGCAATATGCACACCTGACTGATTATTTATGATGTGTCCAAAATGTTAATGGAAAAATTGCACCAAAACAACAATTTAGGTGCTACTCCAAAAGCGGTACCAAAACCATGTGATTAGTAGACAAGGCTATGTTACCTATGAGACCAACCTTGGCAAATTTCTGGAAGTCACGGAGCTTAGAAGTCAAACGGAGACTACGAAGTGGTTCCCCATTTCCTTTATAGAACTTTCCATGCCAAGTTTCTCTTGACATAGGAGTAGAGTCACCGCAATCTCTATTGCCTGAAGATGATGCTCTTGAAGCAGTTCTCTGTGATTCTGAATCAATAAAATCTTGATGGTTATCATTAGCAAGCCTTTCCTTACATGTCGGAGAGGAACAACTCCCGCCAGCAGTCAGTGAAAGTGATTCAGGAACCACAGAATCTTCTTTGTCAAATTCCCCCAAAGATATTTTGCTAATAATGTTCATAAATGATCGTAACAAAGTATCAAGTCTTTGGTGAAGTGTGAGTAGGAATATATGGAATCCCTGCAGATCTCTAAGAGCAGAACGGAAACCATTACGGAATGCGTGAACTACAAACATTGTGTCACTTGTATGTACATAAGTTTTTTCCATGTCTTCTGCTGGGGGACATCCTAATTTCCCTCCAGTTATATCATACAACAGGTTAGAGGCAAATTCAGAACTATTGACCAGCAACTCAACCAACTTAGGATAATTAACCTGATCATTTGCACGTTTTCCAGCAGGAGGTCGCCGAGGAACACCAGAATCAATAGCTACAATGTTAACGTCAGGAGACAGTGATTCTCCTGATGTTTGAAAGCTCATGTCAGCAGATCTTGGTGATTCTGTGATGTCTGAGAGATCAGAAGATTGTGATATCAAGCCGGGATTATGAGAATTGAGTCTGCAATCTACTGAAGTTGACCTTCTTTCTTTCTGAAATGCCCTGATCACCTTTGGTCTGTATCGGTTAACTGCAGAATCAAAAGCTGCTTCTAGTGCATCTGTATTTGCACAGATATTCTTTCCAGCCAACAACAAATTTGCAGGATTTCCTCGCCATTTAAGCTCACGACAAGGCAGTCTATCTTCGTTTCTGATGACAAGGTCCAACATCAGTACCCTGCCAAGAGCTTCTGATGTTCTTTCTGCAGATTCCCTTGACTCAAATGCACTGGAGTTTTCAAGCAAGGGTGAACCATGTGCATAACTGCATGATGATGAATCTTTAAAATTAACAATCAAAATTTATTGTGTAGAAGAACAGCCATGAGATTTTTCTATAGTTGTACTATTGGCGGTAGATAGCCTTTTTTTCCTATTATAAATAACACTAAGATGAACTATGATAGTCATTGACATATTCATAAAACAAGGGTTCTATAAGATTATTTACTCTTTCTACATATGCCATATTAACTGCTTTCATTGTCTTTTCTTGGAATTAGTGACAACGGGATTAGTAACTTGCTTTCAATAAGGTGAACACAAATGCTTTAGAAATAAAATACTTCTTTTCAGGGTACCGACATCTGATATATTGCTTTCCATCATAAGTGGAAGATAAGAACAAAAAAACCAGTAGTTATTTCTTGATGGTTCCCATTTGTCAAAAAATTTTTGTTGGTGTTATATTGAAATTTATCTGGAAAAACTAGCATTAACTATGACAGCGAAGAAGCCACGTTAGAAATTACAACAAGTCCAAGCATGAACAAACATAACTATTTACTGGAAACCCAAAATCATCATTAAGTGGCAAAACTGATAACATCAAAGAGGTTGATATTTTGTGTACAATTCTTTTCAGAATGGGAATATTATGTATCGTATATTCTAAACATGCCCTTACCTTGATGCCAACCACACCTGGCAAGACACAAACTGATATTGTCCAATCAGTTGAAAATGGAAACACTTATAAAATGTTCCTTTGCCCAAAGACTACAGCTTTCTACTGAAGCAATCTTGATGATCGGTATACTAAAAGGGAATGATAAACCTTTCATTGGTTTTCCACTTATCCAACAAATGCTAGGAAAAACTTCCCTCTATTTAACATGCTTGAAAAACTGGCCAACTCAAGAAAATTACACAAGTATCAAGAATGACACTTGCTTTGTCACACAAGGTGAAGAGAGTTTTGTATGAGAAAGAACAAAAGTCTATTTTAAAGATTTGCTTTAGGCGTTTCAAGCTCAGTCAAACAGTCCTATACCAAGCTTTTGAAATTCCATGAAATAAATAAAACCAGAAGCAGCACATTGGAAATGTCCACTTCATTTAAAAAAGATTTATTGGAAGTGACAAAGCAAGAAAGGGTATTCTGTGTTGCCATGTTATAAACCTCAACTAATTAAACCAGAGTGGATCATACCTCATAAAAAACAGACATCGGCTAAGCTCAAGTGCTTCCAAAAGTTCAAAACATGTCACCTCACCAATTTCATCACCCTCAGAATTTGCTGCTTCTCTAGCTTTTTCTGCAGCCTCCTTTATTTGTTGCCATTCTAAACAGGTATTGTGAATGACTCTACCCTGCATCTTCCAATTAATAGAGGAGAATGAATATGGTAGAAGTATAGTCTAAATAGCCTAAGTTTGCAGATGTGGTGCTTGTGTTTTAAAACCTAAGGCAACAACCTGTGGAGTTTGGACTCCCATCCACTTGGCAAATTCATAGCCAAGGCGTTCAGACTGTGTTGCCATTCTTGATGATGCTATCTTTATAACAGCCGCTGCTTCTTTTGGGCAAGCATCAGCATTTCCAGAGATATTGAAAAAGGCAAAGAAGACAACTCCTCCAGAATTTACAGTTACCTATGTGGACACAACTGAAGACATATTACAACATAAAAAAAAAAAAAAAAAACTAAAACTACGTACCCCATTGCCCGGAAACTCCACGCTATGCGTAGGTAAGGGGGAGGAATATTGTACGCAGTCTTATCCTTACATATGCAAAGAAGTTGTTTTCGAATTCGAACCCATGACCAACAAGTCACTAAGACGCCCCTTTACCGCTGTGTCAGGGCTCGCCCTCAAAGAAAATACACATTTGATGTATACTGACTTTCTCTAATATGGAATTACAAAGCAAATACAATACATAATTACTAAAAGGTTTGTCCAAAGAAACCCCACATACATAGATATTCACCACCACTAGAATGAATAAACAATATAGGCGAAAATATATAGTAAAAAAGCTATACCAACGTGAAATCATTATTCTTTATAACTTCCAAAACTAACAATTACCAACATGCTCAACCACATTTAATCTCTCTGAATCTGACTAAGCAAAAGCAAAATTATGGGATGAAGTTTATCGTCATCAATAGAAGGGCCACGGATAAAAAGTCCAAAAAGGATATCCATAGCATACACAGGCTGCACATTGGCTTACATGTGAAACCTACGTTAGCAATCCATGACACACAAGTTGCATCTAAAACATCAACCCTGATTGCTATGGAAGTAATGCTTGTACTTGTACAGAACAACTATAAAAAGCAACGAACCTCGAGAGCTTTGTTCATCTCATCCTCAGAATGTTCATTGCTACTGCTGTGTTCAGTGTGGTGCAGTGAAGAGAGCATGTCCCAGGAAAAGGAGCCAGATTCAATGTCCAACATTGCAGCCTTCCCAAGCCTCTCCCACAAGCTAATTTCTGTCTGATCAGGATGCAGGTCCAATTTTGAATTCTCCAACGATTCTCTGATGCTGGACACAAATTATGAGCATTAGCAACAAATGCCTTTCTCACTACAACTACAAGTTTAACAGAAGCAGCAATGGAAGAGAATGGTAATAAGTAGCAGTAAGTAACTAACCAAGAGCTAGAAGGCATGGTGGTGGAAGTGCGGTGAGGGAAGCCAGAAGAACGATACTTTGCGGTGCGTTTACGAACCAATTGGAGCCATTGCGTGAACCTAAACGCAGGCCCTGAAGTGATATCTCCCAACATATACAAAACCTGCATTACCCAATTCCCAAGTTCCCCATACAATGTGAAAAAGCCTCAAACTTGGGCCTTCTCATTGTTGATCCTTGCAGTTTCAAAATGTCATAAATTAAATATAAATATATGAATATCATACCCGAGAAGTCACAGTGAGAGGCAATGGCGCCTCAATCTCAGCCTGAGACTCGTCACTTTCGAGTTCCAATTCCCTCTCTTGGCCTTTGCCCTGCAATGTCCACTCCCACACGCAAAATGTTATTAATCTTCATTCATCACTCAGATCCAATCCAATCATGGATCTACAACCACCACTTAATGCAGATCACAATCACAATGCAATGCAATGCAAAACATGCATGTGATGTAACGTAAGATCTAAATTAAAGCCATGATCAAGAAGTATATCATATCATATCATAGGTGGTTTTTTGTTTTTTTTGTCTTTTAATATTATTTATATTTGTATTGTTAATTTAGATGTTATTATGTTGTGTAGATGAAAGAGGGAGAGTGTTAACCTGGTTTTGCTCTTTTGCCATATGGTATGGTATTAAAAGATATGGTTTTTGTGGGGATGCAAAGTCAACTTAGAAGGGGGGAAATTGCACGGAATAGCAGGCAAAGTAATCTGCTTTTTTTAAGGAGAGAGATAGAGAGAGAAAGGGAGGTTCGTGAATTACGGTAATGATGATGGGCACTTGATGTACATAACATAGCTAGCTTTTCTTTTTGAGTTGAGACACGCAACAGAACAGGAACTACGGATATAACTGCTTCAAGTTGTTATTGTTCTACTTCAAACTTTGTATGATAACAATAAACAAATTAAGAAGAGCATAGGCAGAGTATGTATGTGGTGTGGTGGTGGGTCAGTTAATTGAAGTTGAACAGAGAAAAAAGGTGAGTTTGGTTAGGATTGGGAACGGAAGATTAAGGTTTCAGGAAAGGAAATGATGAGAATTGAGACTTGAGAGAGTATCATATCATATCACATGCCAGCTGGGCTGAGGCACTTTATTATTAGTGACGGTGATGGAGTCTACTGTCTACTCTGTACTCTGTAGTGAATGCTAGAGGTATCTCTCCAGATTCTTTCATTCATTTTTTTTTTCTTCTTCCTTCTTCTCCAGTGATCATATTCAATCATTTAACAGTTTTGGTATTATTATTATTTTAATTAAAATTGGAGTTTCATTATCATGATAAAAGTTTGCATTAAACATTGACACGGAGTATGGAGGTAAATTTTTTAATTTTGACACACTAAAAATATTTAAAGAATTGCAGGTAAGTATTGTCTATTTACATATTTTTTTTTATAGATAATTTGTTTTATCTTACATATTTTTTAAAAAAATTATATATAATAGATCTGTATTGTCAATTAAAAAAATATTTATATCATAAAAAAAATCATATAAGTTTTAAAATAAATATCTTAAAATTTAATAAACTTAATATATTTATTAATATATTTATGACCGTTTAAGATTGAATAATAGTAAGATGTTAAAAAATTGAATAATGATATAATTTTATTTTACTGCATATATTATTTATTCTATATGTATATATTGTTTAAGTATTATTTATCTATTTTCTCTCTCTCTCTCTCTCTCTCTCTCTCTCTCTCTCTATATATATATATATATATATATATAATCACATTATTCACTTATTCCGCGCTTGCTACCTTTAGAATATGTGCTTATTTTAATGAAGTTTTATTATGAGTATTCAGATCTCAACGGTCTTTTTTGTCTGTGGTGCAGGGACCAATTTTATTTTATTTTTTATTATAAGCTATTATGATGCTTGTCTTTGGAATTTATTAATAAAAAAAGTACAATTTACAAATTAAAATTTGTGTTGACGTGGTTTCATAATACATATCAAAATATGATTTTTTTTTTTTGGTATAGTGGGAACAATAATTCTTCAAAAATTAATACATTCGAGCAGGACAACACCACATACAATTCTAAACTCGATTTTTAAAGATAAAAAATTACTAGATATACAATGGAGACTAATTTTAATTGTGGGCTCTACCAATGTTGTTTAGACATAAAAAGATCCCCACAAACTTTTTTGTAAGCAAGACAAGGTAATCTTTTCTCGTATTTTATTTTGGATCAAGGAAAACAAAAAAAATTAAAGAACCTGAAGAAACCCATAAATATAAGCTATGCCTATAAAGGTGTTGGAATAAAGTATGAGAAGAAGTCCTATGTCGAATAACAATAAAAATATTGAGTATCATATAAATAAATAAATAAATTCATTAATTTAAAATTTTTGCTTACAATATGATTTTATTTATATAATTGTTCACGGTTCATTTGATGAAAATCTTGCAGATCTTGCAGGTGTTTACACAACATCAAATTCGAATACCAAATTGTGAGGTCTCACTTTTTTTCCAACTTTGTACGATATATAGCTAATAAAGCAAACCATTTCAGCGCATGTTTTATGCTGTTTCTTGCTAGTAAAGCAAAACATTTGTTAAATGAATTATTCAATAAAATAGACGTACATTTTATTGAAAATAGAATGGTTTATCATGATAAAACTATCATGTTGTGCATGCTGTTAGTTTTCTGAGTGACCATTATTTATTATAAGCAGAACGACAGAAGTTTGTTATGCCAAATTTAAAAGTTGTTACTTTGTGAGAAGTACTATTTGAACATATATACTGTTCCATTGCTGTTTCTGTGCTACTTTATTTATCTACACGCCATTTGACACAAGATATCTAACGTGACATTGTTGTTTGGACAGAAGGCAAAATTAACTTATATAACAGGAACAATTCTCTTTGTTTGCCTAGAAATTTAGAAAAAGAACCCAGCTGCATTCTCATACTACATTTTTACAGAAATTCTCTAAGCTAAGGATCTATTACATTTGAGATTTGACAGCCTAATGAACAAACAAGCACATAGAAACAGAGGTACAAATGGGAGGGTCCCCTCTTTTGGGTCCATCATGGAAGTTAATTGGTATGTGACTAACGAAACGACATAATTCTGTGTCTTTAAACTCACATTTCTTTATTATTAATTAACTGCCGCTCATGGACCAAACACAAGTTCCCCCCTCCCTTCCTAAAAATTTCTTTTACCAACTTTTCTTTTGAAATTATACACTGTTAATGCATTCCTTTAATAATTATATTATATAGTACAAATTTAGGCTTACTTACAATCTCTCAACTAAATTAGAAAAATAACCAAGTTGTGTCAGAGAATTTCAGGTAGGGGCCTATCTTCCAAGAATGATACTTGAACAAAACAAGTGATCTTTCAGGCTGTGAGAAAGGATCTTCACGGGAGGCTCCTCTGACTGTTGCAAATGAGAGTATATTGCCATAAACTTGAGTCCACCCACCAACCTAAACAAAATATCATAAACACTTTAAGCAAAGATGTCAAGTAGTATATACCTGCTGGTCCTCAAACCATACTCTGTAAGGGATTGTTGTATTCAGTCTTAGTTGTCTAGCAAGCTTTTGAACCGAGGTGCGGCTTCCAGTCAGTGGAATTACTGAATCTTGATCTCCAATATAACGAGAACAAAACATGGTTATGTTAATTGGCACTTAAAATGAATATATATGAACCTTCATGTTCAACTAAGCAAATACAATCAACAAAGAGATGGAAAGATTTTAGGTCTAGTTACCTGTTAATTAAGATCCGAACTCCAGCTTTTATGATTGATCCAACAATAGGGAGTGTAGGTACCTCCAAGTTGAGCATATCATAGTCCAGAATGCTGTTACTAACACATAATGTAGGTCAATGTTATTATTGGCATTGTTAATATTTACAAAGTAAAATGACTATGATTACTGGTCTTTCATGTTCCAAAGACCAATTAAGAAAATCCATTAGGATAACCAACTATCTTGACAAATGATAAAACTTTTTTTTTCCAAGTTTTGAAGAAATTACTTGCTGCAAACATCCCACTTTTCGAACTCCAACAAGCTTGGCATGGAGTGCCTCTTGTACATCTTTTCGGTTTAAGTAATTTGTAACTTTGTCATCTACACATACATATATGCTCTCATTTGTTTTCTGCTTGGCAAGAGGGAAAAAAGTTCTTTAAGACATAATGAACAAGCCAATTTAGAAAAAACAATTACCAGAAGTATTATAGTAAAAAAAAATGATATAAAAACATTCATAAGGGAAAGTCAATGAGAGAAGACTCACTTGGCCTTGAGGACAAATAGCTTTGGATTGTGAAAGCACTGAGGAAATGCAAACATCGAGGGTGACATCATATTTGTCCACAAACTTACTGGTTTCTCTGCTTACTTGCCTCATAACCTTTGAACAAAGAGGCGAAATTGTGTCTCTATAGTATTCACTGACATACCGCGAATAATTACAACCTGTAGTGAACAATTTGTACGTTGAATCTGATATCAATCCATGAGATCAAAATAACTCAGCCCTTGAATTGAAATCAGTGGCATATTCTAGAACTGGATTACCCAACTGCAATAAAATAAACCAGTTTGGCATTATGCATTGTTAGCAATGTCCTAAGAAAGAAGAGTGGTAGAGAAATAAATGGTATGTGTGTTACTTACGGCTATGCCTTTCAGATTGAATATCTTCTCCTTTTTGTTTATTTCAATGATGAGCTTTGCAAGTTGTGGAACATAATGCCTTGATGTTTTTTGATGAAGAAAAATGTGTAACAATAAATACAAGATTTCGAAATATGAGTTTTTCTAGAAATGATGAGTGAACAGTAACGTGGCATGCTTACCTGCATAACTTTCATCTGCTAGAAGCAAATCTCTGTGTCTGTATTGAGGGAACTTGTTGAACCATTTTTGCAAGAATACAAGATTGTCCCTGACTTGAGAAATCAAAAGTACTGCTTCAGATGGCAGAAGGGAATAATGACTATTTTTGTGTTCAAGGACTGAGATATTGAAATCAGAACAATACCATTCTATGCTACCGTTAGGGACAAGGGAGGAAGAATGATGAAAGAGTATATCATATCATGCAAAAGTTGTGTGGGCTTTTTATCACTAATTGTTGTTTTGTCTCAACTTTTTAAAAGCCCAAACATCATGCATATTGTAACTGCCTTTTTCGACAGAAGATATGATTTAAAGAAGCTTTCTAAAGAAGAGCTTATTTGTCTCAAAAGGTTAAAAAAAATAATAATAAAAACAAAGTTCTAAAGCAATTGATAATGGAAGATAGATTAGCTGTTGTCTCATCATTCACATTCTCATAGGAGGAGCCGCCTTTAACATTAGAGAACCCCACTATAACTGGTGTCTCCAAATACAATATGTTTGTCTCTGCATCACAAAGTAACTCTTATCATATTGGAGCAATTCTTGCACATATAATGGAATGGTCAATGCCTCACTGGAGTACCTCTGCTCCAACTGTACTCATTTTTTATTAGAACTTCTCCATTTGGTCTAAAAGGTCCATTTTCAGAGAATGCACCCACTCCAAGAGAAGAACAGCCAGGTCCTGTAAACAGGAATTAACTTATAGAACATTTAAAGTCTCTCTAGGAATTTTAAAACCATATTCTGAAACTAAATGGTATATATTCTATACTGATTATACACTTTTTTTTTTAAATCCAAAGTCTTGGACTTATTCTAATTTTTCAGGCAGTGTTACATAAATATAGCTGTAGCAAGTGAGAAATTGCAGACCTCCATTGAGCCAGAGAACAAGAGTCTTTGAAGCTGGTTCAGTTTCTGATTTAACAAAATAGTAAAAGAGAGCCTTGTGTTTCATGTCATCCACTGTAACATATCCTGAGAACTATTGGAAGCCTATGTCGGGCTGCCCGGGAAGCCGAACAATTCTATCTGAATGGTAAGAGAGGCAGAAAATCTCCAAGGAAAATCTGAAGCAACACCACAGTCATTGCCATGGTTTTCCATGTTCGCAAGTTCATCATATTTCACAAAATGGACAGTGTAGGCAAAGGAGTATCAGAAAGAGAGAGAGAGAGAGAGGTGTGTGCTGTTTTTAAATTGTAGCAATGTTACTGAGTATTTACTGCATGGAGTTAAATGTGGGCCACTTAGTGATTGGGAGCTGTTTTTAACTTCATTCCATGATTCCAGTTTTAGCTTTTTTTTTTTTTTTCTTTGCATGATGGCTAGAAAAATGGTGTTGAAAGTGATGTATGAGGGGTATGGATCTTAGTGTATTGGGTGTATGTACTATGAAGCATAAAAAAGCTACAATATGAGTCAGTGTATAAAGTTTGCTGCTATGAAAAGGAAATTAGTATAGGGAAATCAAGGGGTAAATTAGGGAAATTTACAACAATGAGTCATAAGTAATCATATAAGTGAACCTAATATTACACTTTAACTCAAAATTTTAAGGCTTAAGTTTATAGGTATTTCCTTCATTTATATGGTGTTAAACTTTCCTATTCCTACACAATGTAAGACTTCATCTCACACTTATACTCTAACAATTGGATATTGGAAAGTGGAATGCTTATTCCCTTTTAAGAATTACATTTAGCATATCTTCTTTTAGACTTCTAGTTCTACTTTTGTGTTTCTTTTCTCTCTATTTAGTGTTGATGCATCAACCACAAATACCTTGTAACCTTTTTGGTTTTTACCACACCAATTGGGTGGTGTCCTTTCATTCTTTAGCATGTGAGTTAAAATGACTAATGTAGTGTATTTTAGGATTAGAAAAAAAAAAGTCACTCATTTTTCTGTATTCCTGAGTCTAATCATAATATAATTGCTACCAAGTCTAGTCATTGCACCACTATATATTTACCAAGCTTCCCTTAAGCTAAGGAAGAAAAAAACATAAGAGTGGGGTTGTGTTATATATACACGCTGCTCAAAGAACCGGTAAAGGAGAAAAAAAATGGTCCTTACCTTGATAGCTTTTACAGAAGGCTTCAGATTTTTCATCATTAGATGCACTAGTGTCACTGATGTATTGTCAAATTTCTATGGCCTCTCAAACACAAATTCTACTCCCACCTAACACACATCCATGATTTTAAATTGCTGTCTATAATCGTAATTATGATCATAATATTAAGGTTTTTTAATAATTGTAATCATAATTGTGATTGCATATCACATTTTCTCATAATTACACACAATATAACGTAAAGATTTTTTGACACTCCGTGATCATGAGTGTGATCACAATTTAAAACCATGCACTTACCATAGTTCATTTGGGAAATTTATGTGACATCAACGTGATGGCTTAAAATATATATAATAATAACGTAGAACGGTAGAAGTGGTTAGGAAGACTTTTGGGGCATCATAATGTGTTGGGGAGTGAGACTATATATAGTGTGCTTTTAGTTTAGATCGTTGCAAAGTAGATCGAGAAAGGACTACTGCTATATATTACTTTGTTCACTCTTGGTTTTCCACTTTAACTATTTATTTAATTGCACAGACTTTCCTTCTTTTTACGATCTGGGTCTGGGGTGCTGTCATCACCCGCCACCATGATAAAAACGTTAATTTGATTAGTGGGTTCGCAACAAGTTTCATGAGAAGGCTCCAACTATGGACTGATCTGGAGAATGTATAAGGGATAGAAACCATAACCTTCACTCAAACCAAAGGTACTAAAATGCAAGTTTTAGATTTATCAACAAAACATTATTTACTTTTAATATTTATAAAGCAAAAAGACTGGTAAAAAAAAGCTCAATGAAACTTTTCATTTAAAATAATAAAAAAATTAATTCAAAATTTTATTTTTAAGTCTCACTCACCTTAGACCAGTCTTGAAAACCTTAGTGTGTCATCATACTTAATCATGATTTAATAGCTAAAACAGCTTCACATTAAATTATGCAAAAGAATAAGCCATTTCCATTTCCAATTGTTAGTTTTTTTTTTTGTAAATATTCTAAGTTTTTATTTTTCTTTGCACCAAGTATATCCATTAGCTGAACCTTAATCAGCATATTTAAAGAACCGGCTTGGTATTTTAAGTTTTTAATTGGTAACAATACAGGAAAATTACATTAAATCCTAAGGGAAGAGAAAGTAATGACATTTAGTATTTTTCTTCTTCTTTTCGATAACTCATTTAGTATTGTTTTTATTTGGCAAAAATGAGCAAGCTGGTATTATGGAACTGCAAAATTTAATAAAGAGTGCGGAAAAATTGAGTTTCATGAGGATGAACAGAATCCAATCTCTCTCTCCTCCAGTGTGAAGATTCTTAATTTCTTACTTCCTTTTGTATACGAGTTTGGGGAAAAGGGTGCCGAGTATGAAAAGTAAATTTCATTCAATAAATATATGCCTATTAAATTCCATACAAATATTCATCATTATATTTTTCTGAACCATTAATTAGATTGACAAATCATCAAAACATCTATTTTGCATGTCTGAAAATTGTCTATAATTGAATTTTCACTAAAATAATTTTCTTTTCAAAATAAATGTTTTCTAAAAAAAATCAATATAGCAAATTATTTTAACACATTGAAAATGATTTTAACAGAAATAAAAAGCAAATTATTTTAACTAAATTTTAGTTTGTTTTTCCAAGATTTACGCATCAATTTTTTTAGATGTGCGCACTCAAGGTTAAAAGCACGTTAAAGCCGCACAAGTCACAAGCAATATCCAAAAAACAAAAATAAATAAAATATACAAAAAATTGTGATAGAAAATATGATGTGTTTTATTTCGAAGCCAATGGTTCAATGGACAACTTTGGCTGAATTGTGGTTACATTGATAACGATTAAATCATTTTATTTTATTTTAATATAATATATTAGGTAATATTTTGAAGAAGAAAATAACATAATATTTATAACTTCATATATTAAAAATTAAATTTTTATAAATGTCATTACTTATTATATGCATTGGTGCAATTATTTATTTGAAAGATCAAAATCTCACAATTAGTTTAATTGCAATTTTTTTCTCTAATATCGTAGTAATGTGATTTATAATATTGTTCGTGATACGAGTATAGAAAGGAAGTTAGGACTCCTTGCTGTTTAAGTTAGAGTTTGAAAGAGTACATTCTCATCATCTCTAAAACAGACTGCAAATCCCTCTACGTGAAAGTTTATTAAACAGAAAGCACGTATGAATAGCAAAAACAGAACATAAGTAACATTACCTAAGGAAAAAAAATGAGATGCTTATCGTGAGAGAGTAAAAAAAAAAAGAGCGTTTTGGGCTAACCTCTTGCATCAAATAGCAAATTGAACAAAGTCACAATGGGGATAAAAGAAAAAAAAAAAAAAAGAAGCTTGCTAAAGAATACGCATAAGCACAAAAAAAAAGGGCCAGTGAATGGGCTGAATTAACCTCATTCAGTTACACTTGTGCCCTCACTCAATGCATTTTCCCTAGAACTGTTCACCTCCTAACTAACTAGCTCCACTTTTGTCTTGAACCAGTTTCTGTATTAAATCAGCTGCTTCTTGAACGGTTGAGATGTTTTGAGAGCCATCCTCCTCAACAGTTATGCCAAACTCTTCCTCTAAACCCATCACTATTTCCACCTGCCACAACATAAACAATAAAATGTTATTTTTTACATTTTTATCCAATCATAATATATATTAATGATAAATTTATTAACTTTAATAATTATTATCTTAAAGGTCATGCAAATTATGATTTTTTATTGATTAATATTGTAAAACTATTTAGGCTAACAATGTATAGAAATTAAGTTTTAAGATTTAATCTATTTCATCACATTATCCTATCCATTAGTATGATGTGGCAATAAGGTAATAATTCTTATTAGATAGGAGTATTAAACTTTTTCAATTAGAGGGATAGGACATACGACAAGTGACTTGAGTCAATCATGGATCTTAGCTTTAGCACAAGGTACAAAGATTTATGAGTATAGCATCTGAATCAAAATTAACAAATTTTTAGGATAATTTTTATATTTTACCGTGTCAAGGGAATCAGCACCAAGTGCTGAAAATTTGGTGTCTGGGGTAAGCTCAGATTGAGCAGGCAGAGCAAGTTGTTTCCTCACAATATCGCAGACCTTCTGCACTGTCTCCGGTTGTGCCTTGACCTGTCTCATTCACAAAGTTCAATTCAAAGATTTTTTTTAAAAAAAAATCTTGCAAGTTATGAGGGGAAAGGAAAGAGGTAATCACACTTACTGCACAAATGCGGAAACGGGAGGATCTCAAAGAGGGAAAGGTTCTCCTATTCCATCCCACAGAAACTGCCCCCAAACTTGAAGTTTTGTAACACCCCTGCATGTTAATTTTAAGCCCCCAAATCATGTTAAGTTTCCACTATATTGATATTGCAGTTGTCCAAAAATCATGATACATTTTTTTTATCTATGAATATTAGTTTATTAGTTTTGTTAAAAATGTCGAAGATTCTAATCAGGGCCTCTAATCCCTCCCTTCTTTCTTCACACTTTCCTCAACCATTGGACCAACCCTCCAAATCATGATACATTTCACTACACCTTCTAAATTTTTGCTCACTTGTATTAATATTTGGAAATTTGAACTGATTTTCTTTTTAACATCGTTAAAGGAAAATACCACAAGCAGGAAAATGGACATACATAAATAAAAGTAAGTTTAAAAGAGTGTACAAGATAATCTGTTGTAATTTTTCTTGTTAGTACTTGTAACAAATTGAACTTTTGGAACTGGTGCCCAGCATTATGACATAGTACAAAGACAGGTGCATTAATAGAGGGGGATTTCAAACCTGGCTAGTCCTTGTAGACAACTTGAAAAAGGGTTGGAACCTGGGAGAAGTGGCTGAAACAGAGGCCATTGAAGCTAATAAGCTAAGCTAGAAGGGTGGACAAAGGCGACTAAGGGATAGGGTTTGGGTTTTTGATGTGGGAAATGCCCAATATTTTTGGACCAAAGTCTAGCTTGTGCTTAGTGGGAAAGTAAATCCATGTCACGAAGAAAGTGTTATTTAAATATTTAGCATCATCTTAATTCTTGTGGCCTATAGTGGATGATATCAAAGATGGGAATGGACGAGTGGTGCACGTTGCTCTCACAATGTAACATTTTATCCAAAAATTACATGGAAGTTATCAGTTACAGAGGCTGCTGCTGAGCTGATGTTCCAAATTTAGCAACGCATGCGAATACAACTACGATGCCAGAGTGAGGAGACATGCCATTTAGGAAAGGTAGTTTATAAATAGTAAGTCTCTATGATCTGTAAAAATTGTGAAGATTTTCGTATTGTTGGTTTTTTTAACTAATAAAATTGTTATGTTATAAGTCTTCTCATTAATTACAGAAATTATATTTTTGTAAATTAGTCTTTGATTAGTTTTCTTAAAATTAAAATTACAACTATTTTAAATTTAATTTTTTTTATTAAACATAAGTTTAAAAGTATGAATTCTAATCTTTTCGTCGATATTAATAAAGAATCACAATTTTACTTTACTTGAGTGTTGTAGTCACTCTAATTTATAATTAATCAGATTTTTTATTAAAATAGTTGTAATTCTATATTTTTTTAAAATATTTTAATTAATCAAGAACTAATATGAAATAAACAAAAAATTATTTAATTAATGAGAAGACAAATGACATAACAATTTTATCGGTTAAAAAACAACAATACCAAAATCCTCACAATTTTTTGAAACATCATAGAAACTCTCTTATAAATATTGTCAAATTAGACACATGCAAATTAATTTAACCAAAATAACTTATACTATTTTATAACTTCCTTATAAATCAATTTTACCTTAATAAGCTTAGTTTATTATATATAAAAATATGGTTTATGTAGAAGCTGTCAACTAACTTATTTAGTCCTCCCTTCTAATTCTACATTCTCCCAAAAACTTGAGATTAACAAAAAATGTTAACTTGAATTTAAAACTAAAAGTAAAAAATTTGGTCAACCTAACACATTTTCATAAGTAAATTGGAAATAACAGCCCAACTTATTTATTTTAATAAATATTTTTTCATATACATAAACTTAATATCAAATCACTAACCACATGTTTAAGGAAACAATATATGTCACACCATATTCGTTTTGAAACCCATATTTGACCCTATCAAGAGACTCATCTTTCTCTGTACCTGTCTCACTTTAAAATTAGATTGCTTCCATTCAAATTTAAAATGTTTTACACATGTATAACCTATTATTTATATATATTTATATTAAAAATATAAACCGTTCGTATAATTTGAAATACAATAAGATAACTCAATTCATAACATAAGTATTGCTTTACAAATTTATATATTATATGTATATACATGTATTATTGGCACAACTTTTTATAAATCCTTCTCTGAATTAAACGATGATAAATCTCTAATAATAGTGTATTTGAAAACCTCTTCTGACTCCAAAAATTATGGTGATAAATTAAAAATGTTAAAGCAAATATTTATTAATTGGGCCTCAACATAGTTTTGGAATCAATTTTAATAAAATTAAAAACTAATCTAAACACACACTAAACTAGTCATATTTACTACTGAAATATATAACAAGAATGTTTTGTTAGGCTGAGGTTGCATTACACTTCAGAGTAAAAATTATTTCTATATGTTGCATCTCATCATTAACCACTTCCCGATATCCCTGTTCACACACCCTCAAAAAAAGAAATCCATGTTCACACTTTCTATTTCTTACTTCTTTTTTTTATTTATTTAACATATTAGAGATGTTGCTTAACGCGTAACATAAGTGTATGCACTTATATTTTTATTCCACTCTATTCACAGACAAGAATCTCATTTTAACTTCTTTTTTATGAGAAGAGAACTTATTTCATTTCCAGACATAATTGCAGCAATACTACAATAAGGAATAAAATTAAATATTTGATTGCTAGCAAAAAATTCGTAACACTCTAACTAGATTGTGAGTGACATGATTAGCTCATTTTAACTTAAAAAGTTATTCATATTTCTTTTAATAGTAAACAACTTTAATTAGTTGTAATTTGTATGTAAGCAGTTTATACAAGAGTTTATTTATTTCAATAAATTTTTAAATTGCTTGATTTTAAAAATCATGCTACAAAAGAATATAAAATAGTAGCAATAGTCAAGAGTGAAGGTCGTGCATGAACCTGAAAAATGAAGGGCGTTACATAGTCAAAGGCTAACGGAAATTCCCTCTCTGTGAGAAGAAGATTGCGAAAATTAAGGACATGATGACATTCACATACATATTCATGTTTTCTTCTTCATTTTCATCATCTCTTTCTCTCCCTTCCTTACCACAAACCCTCCCACTTTGTCGCCCATCTTTTCTTTCACTCAAATAACAACATTCTATTTTCCACTTATGTTCACAGTTGGCATAAACACATAGTCACACACACACAAAAACCAAAAAAAAAAAAAAAAACACTTCTTGTTGTCAATTCTCATCAATGGCTCCCTCCGACCAATCTCACCACTCTCTTGTCCCTGGACTCTTGTACTCATCAAAAACACTTTCCCATTTGAATAATAACACCAATTATGGGTTGCCACCATCCTCCTCCATTGAATCATCATCATTGCCACAAGGTCGGACAAAGAGTCCTATGATCCTTTCACCCAAAGAGGGAATCCGTATGTTTTCTCCTGCTTACTATGCCGCATGCAGTGCTGGTGGCATCTTCAGCTGCGGCCTTACCCACATGGCTGTCACTCCTCTCGATCTTGTCAAGTGCAATATGCAGGTTCTTTGAATAATTTATATGTACAATAAGTTGTCCTCAAAACTTCAGAGTGTAGTAAGAAAAGTTTATACACAATATGAGTATTGACACCATAAATTTATATAAAAAGTATTCCACAACTTCAAAAAAAATTGAATCCGTCATTGAATACAGGTAGCCAACTTCATCTGGTGGGATAAAGCTTTGTTGGTATAATGTCACTTATTTGAGTCTTAGGAATTATAATAATAAAAGAAATAGACTAGAAAAGTTTTACCTTCCTTAAAAAATGTTTTTTTAGCTCGATAGTGTCAATAAGGGTCAAGTCTAACTGCAATGACGAGTCTCTCTACAAAGGTTGAATCATGTGGAGAATACAATTGAAACCAAAACCAAAATGCTCTGATTTCTAAACTGTTCGCTCAACATTATGTTACCCCAATTCTCCACTATTTACATCTTCAAAGATCTGCAATATGTTGCTTGAATTTTATTCAAAAGATTTTTCCCTTTCAAAGGAATGTAAAAGAAAATCCAATAATCCAGTGTCATACCTTATCAATTAGTATATGATCAATGTGGTTGTGTTGTGACAACTTTTTCTAGTTACGAGGTTCTTGACCGCAATCACAATATTCAATTTGGTTATTAATTTTTTCAAATCATACCATATGCTTAAGCACGAGTTGAATACAAAATAATGTTTGATGTTATTTCAGATTGATCCTGTAAAGTACAAGAACATCACATCAGGATTTGGAGTATTACTGAAGGAGCAGGGCGCTAAAGGTTTCTTCAAGGGATGGGTACCTACTCTGCTAGGCTACAGTGCTCAAGGAGCATGCAAGTTTGGGTTTTATGAGTTCTTCAAGAAGTACTACTCAGACCTTGCAGGACCCGAGAATGCAATCAAGTACAAAACGGTCATATATCTAGCTGGTTCTGCTTCGGCAGAAGTTATTGCTGATGTTGCCCTTTGCCCCATGGAGGCTGTCAAAGTTCGTGTACAAACTCAGCCTGGCTTTGCTAGAGGTTTGTCAGATGGATTACCCAAGTTTATCAAGGCTGATGGTGTTTCTGGGTATGCTTTTTGGTCTTTAATAATTATCCCTATTGTTTTGTTTCTGTTGATATGCTGTGAAGCACTAATACTTTTATTTGATTCACATATCCATATCATATGTGATACATATTTGATTCTGATATTCTTGGATACTTGTATATTATCTAGGCCTTTTAAAAAGTAATGAAAATCTAATACCCGTTACACGTGAGACATAGAAGCATGTATAATATAGAAATATAGAAGCAGTGTCTCTTGTTTAACCAAAAATGAAAATCTTCCTCTTTATAGATAATCTCAAGAGAAGAATGAGATTGATATTATTCATATTTGTAGACAATAAGTAGTAATTTAAATGACCATGGTTTATAATTTTTATTTTGTTTTTAGTATTGTCTAAGCTCTTGTCTTGCACTATCATATCTTAAATATTTTTTGAATAACAGAATCGTTATATTGAATACTTATTGTATCTGATAGATGTATAGAATGTGTCCATCATAGCTGATTTGTATAAGTAGTTTTAGATTTTGGAATCTCCAAATTTGATATGAGTTTGATTTGATATCCAGGTTGTATAAAGGGCTTGTGCCTCTTTGGGGCCGTCAAATTCCATGTAAGTTTGAAAAACTCCATATTTATGTCCAATTCTCTGATTGGAGTTAGATATCACATGATTTGTCTATAATCTTAGTGTTAATTTGGTTTTTTCACTGAACTCCTTTGCTTGATTGTTAGAGTAATAAACAACTATTAATTAATATTGTTCTTGATCATGCTTGTATTTTTTGTGTCTTGTCTACATACACATTACACTTATGTGGGATGCAAAATTCCATGTGTGCATTGTGCAATTTTAAGATGCACTCTGCTTCTGTTATTTTATTTCATTTTCCTTTACCCTTTTGTGTGGTGTCAGACACGATGATGAAATTTGCTTCCTTTGAGACTATTGTGGAGAAGATTTACAAATATGCGATCCCAACCCCTAAGGAGCAGTGCAGCAAAACTAAGCAGCTTGGAGTGAGCTTTGCAGCTGGATACATAGCAGGCGTACTGTGTGCAATTGTCTCACACCCTGCTGACAACCTCGTTTCTTTTCTCAACAATGCAAAGGGAGCCACTGTTGGTGATGTGAGTCATAATCAAAGCACACACATAGATAGTAACATAGATAGCACACATTCTGTGTTGTTGTAATGCTTAACTGTCTTTTTAACTCTTGTTGGATTTTACAGGCTGTGAAGAAGATTGGAATAGTAGGTCTTTTTACTCGTGGCCTTCCACTTCGTATAGTTATGATTGGAACACTAACAGGAGCCCAATGGGGACTCTATGATTCATTTAAAGTATTTGTAGGGCTGTAAGTAACTCCTATTATCTCATGGTTTCATTACACAGTTGCTCCATACTGCATGTACTATGTCATATCATGTCTTTGGTTTCTATCACATTTTTTCTCTTTCATGTTAAATATCATTTTGTTGTTTGATCTTTCAGGCCTACTACTGGAGGAAGTGCTCCTGCTCCTGTTAAGTAGAAACCACACGCGCATGCTTGGATATGCAGAACAGAGATGATTTTTTTTTACACAAATAATGTTAGGTTGCTAATGATGCTTGGTAATGACTGTTTTACCAGAGTGCGCCACCATACTTAGTTACTAAGATGGATGTTCAGATTTGGTCCTTCATTGAACTTTCTCCTATTTGTATTTGATTATGTTAGCTCCATTATCAAAAGAAGGCAAGACACAATTTGCCTTTTGAGTTTTGATTTTCTTATAATAGTATGTTTTGATGTACTTTAAAATCATGATGGTTCTAGTCATAGTTTTAAAAATCGACCTGATGACTGACTCGGTAATGATACTAGGTCACTCGGTTAGTGGTCGAAACGATGTATCACTAATTAACTCGTATGACCCGGTCTGTAATAAAAAAGTATAAAAAATTCTATACCTATCTTAAAATCTTTCTTTTGGTGCTTTGAAATTCAAATGTCTGAAAAATACAAATAAAATATAAAAAAACATAAGTTAAAAAATAACTATTATCCCTAACATTTAACATCAAAGGCATTAGTCAATGTATATCAATATTCACACTAAAACGAAACATAATCATATCACATCAATATAGATTATAAAGTATAAAACAACAATCCAAAGTTTCCAATCACAGTTTTAAAAAATGATTCGGGATTACAATTTCACCTGCAACTCAACCGCAATTGCGGTTACTTCTAAATCAATTTAACTCAACAAAAAATGCAATTGCGTTCACAAAAAAAATTCAACAATGAATGAAAAAATCAATTTAACTCAAAATCATAAAAAAAACTAAAACAAAATGAAAAAGAAAAAGATAAGTGATCCGATCCGGGCCAACAGGTCACTGGTTCAACTACAAACTCGGTCGGGTCAATCCGCATCGCTCTGGATCAAAAGGGTAGCCGATCAAACTTATAACTCAATCTTATCTAATCACCAGGTCACGGTTCAACCGATCGGACCAGTCTAATCGATCCGAATTTTAAAACTCTGATTCTGACTACCTCAAAACCATCACATCACCATATTTTTTTCATTCATCATAATTTCATAATTGATTTTTTCTCACCTCATCATCACCTCAAACATGTTATTAGTCATTTCCCACTATTTTGAAAACAAGCAATATTATTCATACCATCTTGTACCCACTGACGGAACAAAATAGTGCTTTGTGGAATGTCACGATTTTTTATCCTAATTGTTTTCTTATTAGTCCAACACAAAAGCTCTACTCAAATATCTTAACAAATGAAAGAAACATTTTGAGTTTCCATTTTATAAAAGGAAAAAAAAAAAAAAACTGATCTTAATGTATTCTAGAGGCTATGATTCTGTTGGTTTCTATAGGACAATGATGTTTACGCCCCTTCTCATCACACCTGCCTTTTTTTTAAAAAAAAAGAAGTTAGTAATACAAAAAATTGTCCCCAGTTCACCCTCACTCACCTCCCTTCATTAAATTACAAAAACTAATTTCAGTAATATATTTTTTTACACATTACAAAAAGTAGTTTCCGTAATGTAAATTCTTATATTACAAAATCTTAGTTTCATAATATTAAAACTATATTATGAAAAAGACTTGAAAAAGACTATATTAACAAGAATAGTCTCTGCAAATATCTTACACGTAGTAGTTTAAGAATTATCATCTTAATCCAATATGTACCAATAAATATCCAATATGTCTAGAACTTCCATAATCAATCACGGGAAAAAGCAGTAAACCCTATTTTTCTTGGTCTTGGCAAGCATTGTTTAGCAAAAATGGATGACAGCAGTTGTTTTTCATGAAAAGATACGGATGACAATTTAATGAATAGATTGTTTTTCATTCGAGAATAAATTCAACATTTCTGACTTTTTGGCAATTCAATGATTTGGCTTCTAAAACTGCCATATATAATGACAGCATGAGAACAATATGTAAGATTGATTGATAAATTAAAAGAATTATTAAACTAAAAAATAAAAAACACTTGGTAACAAAAAGAAAATGGCAAAAATATTTTTGCGGGTGGAAACTGTTTATCCCTTTTTTATCCGCTGCCTATTTAGCCTGTCACTGGCTGATGACAAAGTTAATGATAACTCCTGTAATTACCCCTTAAATGTCAAATGCTGGCACCAGACCTTCACCACACATTATTCCAATTTTCAACGACTATTACCCTTGATAGAATGCCTACTCCAGCATCAATTGTCTCACAACTTCTAATAAAACTTCAAACTAGCCTCTTGAAAATCCAGTGCTCTTTTTTAACTGATCTTTGCCTGGGTGTAGTGGATATACGGTATCAAATACAATCCTTGCAAACACGTGCCGTACTTCTACCAAGTCTCCACGAGCTAAGGATTCATAATCAATTTGTCTACCTTGCTTTGACAAAAAATTCTTATTAGCACTTACTCTCACACAGTCAAAAAAGTTGAGAGCTCTTAAGTACATTGGTATTGGGATGAGCACCTGTCAAATTGTGAATAATTAACAGTACAGACTAATGATGTTAGTCAGGATCCATTAACCAAAATATCAATAGAGAAAGTCCTAGATTCCTGAACAATAATCAAATATCATACTTCAAATATCTGGTTAATGTGTTTAAATTGACTTGTGTACCATTATCAATAGCCAAACAAGGAATTACAAACAAAATAGTTTAATTTTCCAGGTATATAGTTCAATTTCTCACTAGTTAATTTAACAGCTACATTGATGTCAATTATGCTACTAGGATTACACTCTCTATCCTTTGTTCATATGCATGTGTGTGCTATTTGTGGGAAAACAATGTTAGTTTCTTTTTTATGGGATGGTGAATGATTGGGTTCTATACTGGTCCAATCCATCGGCTGGGTATCATTGTCCAGAAGCATGTATAAAATCTATATAAAAAAAAAAAATATATGCTTACCAGATCTGAATGAGAAGCTTGAGGATAGTCAGCCATAGCCCCAGATACCAAATGCCTATCTGTCATCTGCAATAATGACCCTTTAACAGACTCTGCCAGATCCAGAATCTCAGCTTCCAAATCCTCTTCATCCAGACCTGAAGGATCTAATAATTCAGGAAATCTGGCATCATGTGCTTTGTTGATCCTCCTAGCTATGTTTATTGCTTCTGACAAATTTCCACCATTATGGAGTGCAAGGCTAAATGCAGCAACCACCGAGGAATCCCTTGGTTCATCGCTCAATGCTTTATGTAATGCAAGGATAACTACCCTGAAAGCATAGATTCCTTATGAGCCTTGCTTTGATGACCGAAGTAGTAATCATCCTGTAAAGATTTCTAATCCATCTGATAGTTATTGGAACCTATGCTTACAATTGAGGAAAAATGAGAAAAGCAAAATCAATACATTATAAGAGAGACAACTTGAGGAAGAGAAAACAATTTAGATATATGGCCGAGTTCAATCAAAGACTCCTAATGTATCAGTTTGGAAATACATTTCTGAAGAACCAAAACCTCAATTTAAAAAGAATTAAAAAAGATTCACCAATGATACAGAGGACATTTCCTAGGTACAAGTGCAAAGCCCATTATGTTATACAGTTATACCCAAATCCAATGGCATTAAGAAATAATTTCAATTTAAGAATCAGATAATAACTGGGCAGTGGACCTAAGGCAAAAGACGGCATAGATGACTATCGGTGTTTAGCCTAATGGTCAATGATCATCTCCTCAAGCACGGGAGTGTATGAGATATTGGGTTTCATCATAAGTAGGGTAGGACATCTTTTTTGGAGAAAAAAACCTTTGTTCCCATTGCCCCCAAGAACACTCTTCAAGTTATAAGCCCCATTGGAAGATGGCAAAAGAAAAGGTTGGGCAAAGATCATGCAAAGATAACATATAGAGGATTCTGTGGCAACCATGGGAACTGGAAATGTTTAACAAAGCAATATCAACAGGATAGTTACATAACTTGAACTGCTTCAAAAAACAAGAAAACCGAAGCAGATTAAGGGCTTGACATCAGTAAAAGATTCAGGAAATTAACGTTCTTTCTGAGACATTTCCCCTGAAATAGGAAGGGAGAAATGACTTTTAAAGTTGATACTCATGTCTTCAAGCCTATGCCATCCTAGGACAAGATCTTAAAAGAAAACTCATTTACAAGTTTTATGCTGTCATTCTCTTGTCTTTCCAGCATTAAAAATTACATTTGTTACATATGTAACAAAGTAAAGCAAGAAACAGCCCTTGCTGTTGCACAGATCTTACCATAAGCTGCTATGACATGGACGATTCGGTGCCAAAAGTTTATCCACATTGGAGAAGAAAGACTGCAGACGAAATTCCAAGAGATCCAATAAAAAATGTGCAATGCAGTGCTAAGATTCTATTCATTCAAATAAAAACTCTAGTAACACATGGAACTATCCTGAGATAATCTAATAAGCTATATTCAAATTGAAAAAAGAAATCCCACCCCTTCCATTAGCTTTTCAGAACTTGAAGGTCTTTTGTCTCTTTAATAGAAGGGATATCTTTAATGGTAACCTAAAAATATTCAAATAAGAATGAGCACCTACTTATGAGAATAACTACTCAAGCCATTCCACATGAGTTTGATACAAATAAACATTTTTCAGGAAGTGGAACCAAGGAACTCAACAATCAGTATATCGCAGTTCAGGTTTAATAGTTATTTGTATTAGTTTCCAAACATATACATGTTTTAATGCACAAGTTGATAAATATGATAACCAACATGTTGTGAGTTAGTGTAGGAAAGATGTCTTCTGTATGCTATTCCCACTAGCCTAATGCCAGTAAAACAGAGTATAAATTGCAGCAAGTTTTTTGGGCCTGTTTGGATACAAGCCACAAGTGCTTTTGAGGGCTTTTCTACTAGAAATATAGAGTTGTTTTCAGTAGAGAAACTCTCAAAAGCACTTCTAACCTTATATCTAAACAGACTGTCTAATCTTCATAAAGAAGGATGGGATTACCAAAAGCAAATTGGCTCTTTTGTCCCGTCTTCGAAATCCACCACGAACAAAATAAGCAGCCTGTAATGTCAAATCTGAATTAAGCTAGCATTCCAGGACTGTGTTTTCAAAAATAAAAAATGAAGAATCGTCATGTACCTGAAATGGGAGAAGTATATCTAAAAGTCCAAATCTCCATAGTAGCCTCAAAGAAGCTTCACCAGATCCATAAGCTAGCATATAATTTATTTCCATCAGAAGCCTACTCTGAAACATGAAAACAAGGGCAACTAAGCCAGGATATACTCATGTGTGTATATAATGAAGCAGAGATGAAGACCACTTTAAATACCCTATCTAGCCTTAACACTGAATATGAAAGATTTTTAACAGATTGAGCTGTTTCCCTTGAAATACTAAACCCCAAGCGAGCAGCAATTCTAATTGCACGTAGAATGCGAGCTGAAGAAAAAAAATAAAGGGAATCATATAGTCATACATATGAAAAATGGGAGTGCAGTAGTATTCTTTTAACATCATTAACCCCTCAACAAAAACTCACCACAATCCTCACGAAAAGAAGTGGCCGCAGGAACCACCGTTCGCACCTATTCACAGAAAATTAAGTTACATAAATTCAAATTTCTGATCAGAAAAAGCAATATAAGAAACAATAGCTTCAAAGAGATACATGCACACTTTAGCTTTTATGATATCTTCCATTCCTCCCATGTAATCATAAACAATTCTTGCATATGGATCAAACATCAACCTGGAACAGCAAGAATTTGGTTAACAGCATAAATAGCTGTGCATTGTATATAAAGTGGAGATGTCATGTCATAGAAAACACATCTACATCCAGATGAAGAGGAAAAAAAAAAGGAATAATATAATTCTATTTTGAAAGTGGCAAGAACTGGTGCAAAACCCGTTAATTGTAAAGTCTCGTCTCAAACAATTCCTCCAACGAAGATAGTCCTCTTTATCACAGTCATGAGGTGCCTCAATATCATCATAAATGAAGTGCATACTTGACTTGCATCTAGCAGTATTAAAACTTGAAACCTAATTAGAAGGGAGAATAAAAGTATCATGAAAAGTGGAGATGAAAGGAAGACAGCCCTTAATAAGGGGAAATTATAGCAATCACCCCACTGGAGATAGTTCTAATGAACTGTAAAACGTTTCAAGCAAAACAGAAATATACTAACCTCAACAATGGTACCATCCATATGAACATGACATATTGGAAACCTTTTACCAACTATCTCACACCATGAAAATGTTTTCCTCACCTACAAATTGAGTCAAGGTTCACCATGCAAGGTTAAGATCTGAAGACACCAAGCCCAAAATAGAAATTTAAATTTTCAAAAGGACTGAAATGAGATTGTATAAATTAGCTTTTATGGATAAACCACATGTTAGGAACACCAAATGCCAATATAAAAACACATGTTTCCCTTTTAACTACTAATAACTTATCTCTCCATCCACAAAGTTGTCCAGTAAACTGCCATGTACACACACCAACAATTTGAAAATCAAAATCGAAATAAAATAGAAAATAAAGGTAACCTCTTTAAGATCTGCAGAAGTTATAATATCAAAGTCTTTTGGTGTTTGCTTTAGTATAAGATCCCGAACACAACCTCCTACAAGGTATACATCATGCCCTACAAGAGTAAAATGGGGTCATCAGTCATACACTTACAAGGCTTTTATTTGAAAATTTTAAGCAAAATAGTCTATGCATAGTCACAATTAAGTGGCTTCTAGTTATATCACAGATTACGCACAGGGTCAGGGTAGATGTTCAGGAAGAACAAATTATAGCCTGGTTCTTTTTCTAACTTTGAATCATTCCATATCGCGATTCATGACAGAAAAATTAAGAACTCTTTCAAATACAAGTGAAAGGCAAGATGTTCAGAGAGTAAATAATCATTCCATATCAGCCCAAATTCCAAAAAGCAGTGCACCTAACACGCATAAATCAGTTACATTTTCCTCTCTCCTTGAAGAATCAAGTAAGGAAATGCTCTTTCTGATTTCCACACAAAAACAAGGTTGAGAAAAATACAAGAGGAATGAGATTAGCACGTACCCTTTTTCTTTAGCACGTTCAGAACCTTTTTGGTTGGAACTGCTATCATGGAATTTCGAAGTCCAAGCTCTTTGGAATTCAGTTTCTTCCACGCCCGGACCTTGCTATTATTATTCTCTTCACCAATTCAACACACATAAGAAAAAATATATTCAGAATCACCAATACAAAAAATCTAATTAACCATTTTCAAAAACAAAAGGAAAAAGAAAAACCTAATATGAGTTCATCGCTAGTCCCCTTGTCTTGTTCACGACGAGAGCCCCTAGATTCCTCTACCTCAACCGTAGGGAGAGATTTTGGCACAACCTAGTAATATAAAAAATAAAAAATAAGACAAAATTGAAAGAGGGAAAGAAGATAATGGTGTGTGAGGTTAGAATTTGAAGATACCTTGCGGAGGCATTGGAAGGGAGCGGGTCGAAGAAGGAGATTGGGTTTGCAAGCAAATTTTAAGGTAGCGATGGCCATGGAATGGAAATTGGGTGAAGTGAAGCAGGTGAGGGTTTGGTCAATTACGGTCCATCGTTGTCGATAGGGTTTCTTTTAGGGGTTTAAGGAAGGATAGGGTGTAACGGACAAACAGGTGGTTACTTTTCGGATTTTTTTTTTCATGAGCTATAGGCGGCTCCTGTCAAAATAACATGTAAGTGGTAGTAACCAGTAAGTTACTTTGGGTTTGGGGTGGTCTTTAGTCAGTATCTTTAATCTTTAATTTTTTTTCGAAATTTACCATCATCTTTTAGTTTTAAAAAATCAGTTTTTGTTTTTTATTATTATTAAGTTCAAATTAAATATAATTTTTGAAAGTTGTATATAATGTTATAGTTATTTTAAGAATATATTTATAACATTAATATTTGATGGTGATAATGATGACAAAATGATTTAATGATAACTCAACAAAAGATAATTAGATAATAATTTGATAATATCTGACAACCGAAAATTTCATAGACCAACAACAATTAGGATAATTTAAGTATTAATTTAATTCTTTTATATATACAGTCCGTCATGCAAAAACTTGTAAAACGTGAGGGGGGCGAAACTACTAAAGATCATATGAGAATATGTGAAGTTTCTCAACATTTTGGTAGTTACTACAAAAAATTTACTCCCCAAAAATAGGTTCCTGAATATTTCAAAATTTTCTTACTCTACTCTCTAAGGAACTTTGTTTATTTATTTAATTGTTTATTTTTCAATTGTTACTATTTACACCCTCTTAATGACTATTCAAATCCCCTCACATTTTTTGAACTAAGTTTTTTCAATAAAAATATGATTTGGACACCTTGTAATACAACAAAAATATATTTTTCACTATTTATGATAACAAGATAGACCATAAAAACCTTTTCCATTATGTATCTGGTCACTGTACATAATAGAAACTTGTTTTCGTTGGAAATATAATCAAACCAGTAAAAACTTATTTTTGTTGGGTATATATGATCGAAATACATAGGGAAAATAAAATTTTGTGGTGTTATGAGAGAAATAATAATTATATCATTTACTATTTATTTTGTCTCTAAAAGTACTTAATTAAAATAACTTCCTAAACTAGTTTAAGAAATATTTTGATAAATATAAATGGAGGCAAGAATATAGATGAAATCAAACTATGATAATCATAGATACACGAGATGAGGTTTAATAATAAAATATGACAACAAAATACAAAATGTCAAAGAGAAAATATATATGAGAATACAAAACATAAATCATCAGTCAATCTTCCTTCTTTGATACGGCTCTATATGGTCTAAAGATCCCATAAGCCTTAATGCAAGGTTTACTTTTCAAAAATCCAATATGATTTCAAGATCACAAACAATGCTCTCAAACATCGTCTATGAAAAGGAATGTAAGTACAATGAAGAGGAAGAGGGTAAAAGGTGTTTGCAGTGGAGTGGGGTGGGGCATGTTTTAATTGAAACGAAGGACAAGGGGTGGAGAATGTATATCCTATTGGATTATTGATATGATACTACAATTAATTATAAATTATTATAATTGAAATTAAAGTTATAGATAAATTTAAATTCAAGTCATAGATAATTTAGAATTTGTTATTATATATATATATATATATATATATATATATATATATATATATATCCTTTACAATCACAGTAATATTGAATAAAAGTTCTACTTATCTTTCTTTAATGTGTTTCCAATCTTTTCATTGTATTTAGACTTTATTAATTACTAAATGACTTATATGCTTGAATCCATAACTTGTTGACTATGTAATGAGAATTACATCATGTCACTCATTATAAATCAATCTTGATGGTCAAGTTATCTTGCTTCTACCTTTTTAGGTAGCTAAGTCATTTTGTTTTTGTCTTTTAGATAGTTGCCATTTTTTGTTTCTACATTTTAGGTGGTTAAGTAGTTTTTTGTTTATGCCTTTTTAGGTGATTGAGCCATTTTTTGCTTCTATTTTTAGGCGGTCAAACTATTTTTTGCTTTTGCCTTTATTTAGGAGGTAAGTCCTTCTGTTTTTGTTTTTTTAGGTGGTGAAACATGTTAATTCTGCCTTATGATAGGTAAGCATGTTTGCTTTTGCCTTATGGTAATTAAGTGTGTTTTGCTTCTGCATTAAATGTTGATCAAGGTCAACAAACACAAGTTTAACCATTAAGTATAAGTCCTTATACAAATCTTCACCTCTTAACAAAAGAAAACACACTTAACCACTTTCTGCTACCACCATCTTGCGGGTACATGATGGACTATTGATATGATAGAATAATTAACTACAATTTGTTACTATTTTAATTAAATTTATAGATATATTTAAATTTAAGTTGTAGATAATTTATTGTGTTGGGGATCAAATAGTAATGAGGGGGTGCTAATAGTTGGCCCCTGGTACATCTATGGATTTACTGGGCCGACTACACGGGTTGGTCTTGTCGAGTACACTTTCAGACTTTCGTGACTAAAAAAAATGTTCACGCTTCTAATAATTTTTCACAAAATAACCTGAATAACATGAATCATATTCCATTCTAATTTATCTATCTTTTTCAATCCGCCCATAGGGTGCTAAAAATAGTGTGGTAATATTGTATTTTATCCATGACAGAGTTTGAAATGGAAAACGTTTTATTTTTCGGTCGATGGGCATTTCCAAAAAAATAAAAAGAGAGATATTTCCCACTAAACATGACTTATTTTAACATGACTCCTTCCAGCGTGACATTTTTTTTTATAAAAAAAAAAACACTCTATAAAATGTTTGGCTTGCTGTCTCAACTTTCTTAAGGAGCGTTAAACCAAAAAGAGTTTATTACAGGATTTTTCTTTCAATTGATTTTATTTATAGTTATTTGAGAAGTTAGAAAATGGTGACAATATTTAAAAACATGCATGTAAATCGTTCGCTTGCTGGCTCAAATTTCGTAATTTAAACCAAAGAGAGTTTACATCAAAAGATTTTTCTTTTAATTGATTAGATTCATAATTATTTGAGAAGTTACAAAACAAGAATTGGTTTAATTTTAAAATCCTTTTATTTGAAGTCATCTATATACAAATTATTATTATTTTTTGAATGGTGTCATGTATATACAAATTCAAAAGCATTTGAATAAAAAAATTTATTCTCATTTACATTTTTTAATTGATAATTTTATTTTTGTCAGTTTAATCATTTTACATATTTTACGTGGAATTAACAAGTTTAAATAATTCATATAATCATATTATATGCATTAAAATAACTTTAAATATGTAATGTACCTTAAAAATTAATTAAAATATTTTTTTAATGTATTGGAATTTACATATGTGAATTAACTCTTAAATAAAATTTACATTTCGGTAATTTAATTGAAAAGCTTTACTGATCCATTAAGATGGGAAATATATTTTTTAGGCGAAAAGAAAAAAGTTGACATAATCAAATGTTATAATCTTACCAATTATTCTTAATTAAACCACCACTTTATAGAAGAAATATACCATATCAATAAAATTTATTATAAGATTAAGATTTCATATGCTGATAAGGCCAAATAATATAGCTAAAAGGAAAATCCAATTCATTAAAATGGATCCACAAACTTTTAACCAAAAATATAAAACCAAATGAGTTAGCCAATGAATTTCACCAAATTGACGTTCTTTTCTCTAAGAAGTCTAAGAAGTCGTTGATCATATATGTTACATGCTGCACATATCTTTAAGTGATATGGAATGGTTTTATTAGTAGTGTGTCATGCTGTTCGTGTTTGACCATCAGCCAGCTGCTCTCCTCTTGGTGATATGGAATGGTTTTATTTCATTTTCAAGTAGTGTAGCATATTTTATAGCAGCATTTTAAAAATTTGGAAAAAAATATATCTATTGAATGAAGGTAGCTTGTGCCAAAGTCAATTTATTTTAATGCGATAAAAAAGTACATTTAATATTCACTTCTTATTGAAAAAATTGAATATAACTAAGTCCAAAAGAAAAAATTAGTCTTATAATTAATCCAAAGAATAAAAAGTTGTGAAAAAACTTCCGGGATCTAATTGAAAAGTCTAATGTTCTAATTATGATGGTTAAAATAATTTGTAAACAAATAAACTTTAACTTCGTCAAGAGTCATTTTAAAATTTTAATGTACATATGTAACAAATGCATAAATACATGGATTCAGAATGACTTAGTGTGTATATTGTCATTCGATACTATTTTTTTAATTATCATATATTATTAATGTGAAATATTTATTAATTTTGTCAATAACTAATATTTATAAAAAATTAATTAATTGATTAGTTTAATTTTTTTATAAATCATGTCTTTTATCTATTAAATTAAAACTCGAGATCTAATTTAAAATATTTAAATCTAATTTCACTTGGACTTTACGAGGTTGTTAATTTCAAACTATAAAATATGATTGTTCTTTTAATGTGGTTACAAAATTATTTTTGCTTCTATAGAACACTAAGCCAATTCAACATTATTTAAATCGCTCCCTCAAAACATAATTAAATAATTGCCCCTAGACCTTAATTATAAGACTCCGTAAGAAAATGTTTGGAGTTGCATATTGGGGATCCACGTACACTTGTAGAAGTTTGGATAAGGGCAACCTCCATCAGATATCAAAAACTCTAATTCAACCAACCAAAAAGCTTACAGATCCCAGTTTGTCTTGATTCGCTCTATGGCTTTTCATGGATATATGGCTCTGCTAGCAGTGGCCAATTTTGGGAGTCATGCTTGCTCCCATGCATCGAATTTATAAATAAAAATGATTGATAGACATTTCTCATCAATACGATAGTGAGAGAAAGAGGAAAAAAAAAAGATAGAGATAAATATGTATATAATTAGTGATTAGTGATATGACAGTAAAGAATGTGATTCATGTACCAATAGTTTTAATATAGGGTTCGACAAATCAAAGTAGCTTCGTAGTTAGGCAAGCAAGTGAATGACAAAAATTAAGTACTACTACTATTTTAAAAGTATTTTGCTAGCTACTATTTTTCGATCAGAATTAACATGCATCTGTAACATTTATTATGGATGTTACATTTTCCTTGATAATCTATTGCGAATGTATATTTTTTTTTAAGGAGTGAATGCATTTATATCAGTACCAATGTCTAGTCTATCGCCAGAGCTTCATCATATATATCTTATAGCTAGCTATAGCTTACAGCTAGCTATTCTACGAAAAAAAAACCTTACACCTAACAGTGAAAATCAAATTTGAACTAATTACGGTAGTAGTATTAGATTAATTATATTGAAGTATATTTGAGATGAAAGTTTGAAAATTTGAGGTGGGTTCCATATATATTTTTATACTTTATTTTAATTAAATATTTTTATTTTAAGTAACGGACCCATCAACTTGATTTTGAACGATCGGTTCATAATCATAAGTCATAACCTCACTATAATACAGGTCAAATGACTCAACACCCCCTGACACTGATCATCAATGCATTCGTTCGTACGTATATATGCGGTTGCGTTTAGCTGGCATGGCTAGCTGGCATGCGTTACTTAAAGTCTTAAACCCTAACCAGTCAAATTGAATGAATTAATGAATTATGAAAGATAGAGAAGGAAAAATAATTGCTATCATCAATTCCACAAAAAGTCTTAAACCCTCACTATAATTTTTCTTATATAGAAGGTAGATTAATTAATTAAGTAATAATAATATATATATCTACTGTCTACAATTGCTATCATCAATTCCAAAAAAGATATATAGATAGTTAGATACTAGTATTTTTTCAGACAACAGTGTTGCGATATGATCAGCATCGATCGTACCCACGTATGCAGTATTTCAACGTGCATGGTGGTGATTTGCAGTGCGTGACGTGAAAATGGCTTTACATTAGAAGGGGCATAGGACATTTGATCTTAGCCTAAAGCCAGAGAAAGAAACAGAAGGTGCCACGCAGGACATGCATCAAACATGAATATATTATCCTCCCCACGAGGAATAAAGAATCCCCAACTCATTCTAATATTTACTTTTTCTCTCTAATTTGTGATTCTTGTGTTATTGAGTTTAAGGGACGTTTGAGACTTATTAACGTATTAGTTGATGTTTTTTAACAGTTAGTTGATGTTTTTTAAAATATTTTTTAACAGTTAGTTGATGTGGGCTGTCGTGGAAAGATTGAAATTAACAGTTTGAGACTTATTAACTAATCAACTAACTGGTTTCTATCCTGGTGTGGGC
>CM023959.1:29932553-29951813 GCA_013407115.1 Glycine latifolia | reverse complement strand
GCCCACACCAGGATAGAAACCAGTTAGTTGATTAGTTAATAAGTCTCCAATTCATCTTTCCACGACAGCCCACATCCTTCAAAATTTAACAGTTAGTTGATGTTTTTTAAAATAATTAAAATTGTACTAATTTATTAAATTAAAAGTATTTTATAAAGTTAGTTATAAAAGTTAAAAAGTTACTTTTTAATTTAAATTGAAACCTCATTGTTAACTATATAATTTGTTAACAGAATTAATAATTGAATTAACTTATACATATAAAATAACATAAAAGATATATTTATGATTTTTTAAATAAATAGGTAGTTGTACTTTACCATTTTTTTAATAATTTAAAACTTAAATATTTAAGGTAGTTAAAATTTATATTCAAGGATGTATGAGAGAATGAAGACAGTAAATTTAAATTATACAATTGTGAAATATTAGATAGTTAAAATTGAAATTTATCTAATTATCACTCAACAAATTAAAAAAAAAACTAAAAACAATTACGTATCCATTATCCGGAAGGTAAGAGTAAGAGAAATATATATTATTCGTAATCTTATCCTTACATTTTACAAAGAGACTATTTTCGAATTCAAACTCATGAAAAACAAGATATAATTCAACAAATTAAAAAAAGTAACATAATTTTATATCTTTTAATTTTAACGGTTAATAATTTAAATCAAGAAGCATGATTTACTAGCTATTGTCACTTCGTAATAAAAGTCTTTTCACTCTGTATGTGTGTGTGTTACAAGCTATATATTAGACTGCAAGCCAGTCTATGTTAAATGTGGTGTACCCACATCTAGTGTATATGTTACATGGAAGTCCAACTTGCAAGCCATTCTATTAATTGACTGAGTCACCGACGGCATATATATATTATAAATAGAAGCTATATATCACTACTAGAAAAATACAGTTTAGCGACCGAAAATAGCGACCGATCACATTCAGTCACTATCAGCGACCGAAATAGCTACTGAATAACTTCTGTTGCCAATTGTGACCGAATTTGCGACCGAAATTTAATGTGGTGACTTATTTGCATTAGTAACCAAATTAGCAACCGAAACGGAGGGTCGCTGAAATATTCGGTCGCTATTTCGGTGACTATATATTTAGTTATACAAAGGATTTATAGCGACCGAATTAGCGATTGAAAGGGACTAGAACTTAGCCACCGAATACTATTCGGTCGCTATGTTATGAAGATAGCAACCGAATATATTTCGGTCGCTATTAGATTAATATCTTAAGTTTTGCGACAGAATTAGCGACTGAATGTATTTTAAAATAATATAAATTAAATTTTTATATATTTTAAATCATAATAAATATATCATATACTTAAATACATTTTACACTTGAAAATTATTGAAATAATATATATTAGTAATATTTTAAGATTAAATTTTATTCTTACGTAAATAAGAATATGTATATTTATATAATTTTTTTATATATTATATTTATCTTTTTTAAATAATACTTGTGATTTAGTGATAACATCTTTTTAACTATATTAAGATATTCATGTTATTTACTGTAATATAGATAAAACATATATTGTCAATAAATCACATACATAAATATTTTAAAAAATTGAAAATACTATCATCTTTTTAATTATGTATCTTTACTATATAATTTAATTGTTTAAAAAAAATTAATACCTGATTAAATAAATTTAAATATAAATAAATATATTATTATAATAAATACAATAATATCTTAATATATGTAACATATATTATCACTAAATCATATATATAAATATTTTGAAAGATAATAAAATAATTTAATTTTATGAAATTATAATTTATATAAAATATACATTAAAGATATAATTTATATTATATCTTTACTGTATAAAATAAATTTTGAATAATGTGATAAAAATATATAAGATTATAAAAATACAATATATAAAATAAATTATGATTAATTTTAAGAACTTTGAAAATATAATATATCCATGCATTCAGATTTAGAAAAAAATATTTTTAAAGCCTATATGTTTATGATTAATTTTAAAAACTTTGAAATTCAAGTATTTAATTCTCTACTCAATTAAGTAGTTGACTATCAAATAGTATATACTTAATTTTTAGTATACCAGAATATAAACGATGACCACAAAAAAATATTCAACTAGTTGGTATTTTATTTGAAGCAAAGTAGTTAACTATACGTTGACCAAATAATAAATTACTTTAAAAAATAGGGATATAAAGTTGGTGTTTTTTAAAAATATTTAATCCAACTATACATGACTTAAAATCAAGAGAACATATACAAGAATACTACTTTTGGTCACGTGTACGTGGATGAAGTTGAAGGATACAACTTTTGGTAAAATGTTATACTATTAGAAATTAATTTTTCAAATGACTCAAAAATAATTGAGATAAGTGTTTCATTTATATTCAATAATTTAATATTAATTTTATTTCATTAAAAAATAAACACGTCCTTAGATTAGACAGCAATGAAAATAATGTTGCTAGGAAATTTGAAGAAAAAATGGTAATTAGTTGGAATGAAATTAAAATAAATTATAAACAAGCACAAGATATACTTCTTGATTTTAATCACACGGATTGTGCTTTTTACGTGTGGCTGGGATTTAGTGGGTAAGGTGAGGTTGGGATCTAACGGCTATTGAGTGGGAATGGGTTTTAAGGGGGAGACAACTAGGATTGCGTGAATTGGGGCTATCTTGGGTAGGGGGTTTACGTAAATGGAAGCTGTCTTGGGTAATGGGGTGGGTAAAGTAGCTTTATGGGAATTAGCCATTGGGGAGGGGCGGTCCACTAGGGGAATGACATGTGGAGGGGTAGTGAGTTAATGAGAGAGATAACGAGATCAATGGTGGAGATTTGGCTATGGGTTTTGGTTTACGTAAAGGAAAATCTAGGTAAGGGGAAAACAAATCTAATAAATTGGCTTAGATATGACTGATGGGGGATTCGTATTTTTTTTGTAAAGGGAGGGTCAAAGGTTCGAAAATGGAGTTAGAGGCAGAAAGAGAGTTGCTTGGCTCAAGTAAGGGTAGAGGACTGGGAAACACTGGAGGAGAAGACTAAGAGATGTGCACACCAGATGAATCCGAGAGCCTTCTAGAAACTGTAACTCGTAAGCAACGACCTCAATCTTGAGAAGAACCTCAAAAGGAAAAAAGTAACACTGCTAATTTCTGTGAAGAACCAAGAGCTACTGTGGTTTGGCGATATAGAAGGAGGTGCAACCAGACAAAGTCACCTAGTAAGAAGTTATTGTAGCGTCATTTTCTGTCTCCCTGAGCTTTCATGCTTTGACGAGTGCATCTTATATTTTCTTTCAAAGTTTGTAAAATGTGTTTTCGTTGTTGCAAGAAGGCATTTACGGAGGTAATCTTCGAGACTCAACCAATACTGCACCAAAGGCAACTCTAGAGGTGTTTGTTTTAAGTTAGGCAGAGATAGAACTAGGATGATTATAATTTTTTTTTAAGTTCTGTAAAAGCCTCTGTAGTTGTTGTAGACCATGTCAAAAAGCACCATTGACTCTTGTTATTTATTATTATAGTTTGACTATGTATTTAAATTTTATTAATGTAAACTTGTAATTTATCAATTTTAAATTAGAATTATGTAAGTTTGAATGTTCACTTTTATTTATAAGATTGATTATATGATTTAATTAAAAATGAGAATCTGCGACACATTAATATATTTAATTGATTTATATTCAAAAATTAAATAGCAACCCAATTAGCGACCGAACCTTATTTAAAATCTAAAAATAATTATTAAGTAGCAACTGAAATAGCGACCGAATGAAATTTTTTATAAATTTAACTTAAAAATAATTATTAAGTAGCAACTGAAATAGCGACCGAATATTATTTATTAATTATTTAGTATTTTATTGTTAGCCACAGAATTTGCGACTGCCATTTCGGTTGCAGAATTGGTCCTAAGCAAAATAGCAACCAAATACACTGCGACCGAATATATTTAATTGCCACCGATTATTTTGGTCGCGAAACAGCGACCGAATGAGAATTCGGTGACTAAGGACTTAGCGACTCGGGGTTTTGCGACGCAATAAATTCGGTCGCTATATCGGTCGCTAACAAATTTAGCGACCATATTGAGCAATTTAGCGACTGAATTTGTCGGTCGCTAAATCATGCTTTTTTTGTAGTGTATTAGCTATAGTCTAATGAGAATTAAATGTGTGCAAACTATAACTCAACAAACGACATGATCGATCAATGAAATACACGCGTGATCGTTTGGTCTGATTCGCCAAGATAAATCCATGCATGCCCACACTCTTCTCTGCACATTGCATATTAATACCACTTGTATTCTATTAGCTTAGCTAGCCACATTAGGTTATCTAGGAGATATAAAATTGATTAAGTGTTTAATAAATATGAGAATAAGAAAAAGTTATGGTTCAATTTTTTCAACAAACAAAAATTAATAGATTAATAATTAATATTTGTTTATAAAAAAAAAAACATTAGGTTATATATGTGGCATGCACCACACCGGCCACTGCCAGTTAGCACCTGATTCATATTGAATTCAAACGGATCGAGATACTGGAACTTTTGTCTTGTGACAACTATATATAAGAGCACGTTTTTCACTTCAAGGAAAGTATATCTATTATTCGCTGTATTTCATAAATTAAAAGGTAAATTAGGCACGTATTGCTAGTTACATTGATTTTAACTTTCTGATTCATTCATATAAATATATAAGAAATTAAGGGATCTAGATCTATGTTATCAGGAAAAAAAAAGATATTCTAATTAAACCCACTAGAATCAATCTAGTAATAAAGGGTATGAGTAGTTTATTATACAAAAAGTAACTATACTATTGTTATACAAATTGAGGAAAGTATGTATATATAAGATAAAAATGAAAAGAATATTAAAGTTAAACTTTGTTAAATCTCAAGAGATGAAACTGTGTGATTTTCTTAATTGAAATAGTTTGTTTTAAAATAATTTTCTAACATTTACGTGGGTTTCAAGCAGACAAATTAACCCATAGTGCTATACCATATCAAGAGCTCCAGCATCCTCAATTTTTCCAACCCAAAATCCAGCACTTCGATACATTGGAGGTATACAAAGACGTATTTAATTTGCATGGGTTCTGGTTCTCTGGTTATGATTTACGCATAGATTTGGAGAACATGCAAATACTCTATTAACATTGTAAAGTAACTTTTACTGCACAAACGATTTACTGTCACCAAGCTTTGCTACATTACAAGAACAAAAATATACACTGATGTTGTACGTTCTCATTAATGAGTTAACTTGTATTTTTGTTCATGTCAGAAATATTGACACCACATTACCTTGGTTGAATGCTAATTTATAATTCATATCAGTAGATAAAAATTTCGCATGAAAAATTGGTATATATCATTCATATCATATATAGTATCATATATACTGTAGTTTGTAGATCCGCAATATTAATATATTGCTATTATAATTTTCATCACGCAGAGATTATACGAACAAAAATAATTTTAACACTTAATTTTTTGTATTAATAGATGAACTTTTTTTGGTAGAATTAGTTAACTGGTCGATGGGTGGTGGACAATGGTCAGTCAATGTTCAACGGCTATAACTTAAAATATATAAAGACAGTAAATACGCCTTAACTTTGCAAGGTGCATCGGCCGTTGAAACTTCAACTATACGCCGGTGAAGAATACACGACCAAGTATAATAAAAGGGAGCCTTTAAAATGTGATAAGTAGAACACACCATTTTATCGTGTATCTCTTACTCTTGCTTGATGGATAGAGATATTTTATGCCCTCCGGTCCCTGAAAAGAACATAATTGATATTGATATTACTATAGATTGTATATGTACAGCTGGTTATTTCATGATCATCAATAAATTTTCTTTTTTGTGCCTGTTAAAGGCAGAATATTAAAGGATTTCGAATTCTCATACATAGTTTGTAAGATGTAGCTGCATGTATGTGTTAGATTTCAACACATTTTGAAGATATCTGGAATGTTGAAAAGTGTATGGACGCTCTACGCACATGAAGACTACTGACAATTCGGCATATATATGTCATATATCACGTCACATGCATATACGGGCGATTTCATATGTACTGCGTTATACAAAATTCAATATTACATGATTTTTCAAATTTGAATTCCTGTCGATTGCAAACTTCTTCTTTTTTAACATAAAAAGTTTAGGTAAATTAATCTTAGGATTCTTAAAGGAAATGAGAAGTCTTAAGACTCACTAAATATTTTTAGAAACATTTATATATGTACTATATGTATTTATAGATTTATAGGTCGCTCATCAACAAAATTTTCATATTCTTTGTGGGATCTACATCTAATTTTTTATCAATCTCAATTAATTTAAGTTAAAAATATTGTTGATCTTGAATTATATAAAATAAATTGAATTTTTGTACACAACTCATTTAGTTAACTATTTTATTTATTATATTATATGTAAACTTAAATATATATTTTTTCCTACAAGTTACTGTTTTTTTTTGTTTTTGTCCTTAAAAAAATTATTCTTGACAAAATGTGTTTGTTTTATTTTGTCATTTTTAATTAAAGTGCTTTGAACAGTAAAAAAATAATTTGAATAATGGAAAAAAAACTATCTAAAACATTTTAAAAATAAATTTTGTGAAAACAAAACGAAAAATATATTTAAAGTATGTATTTTGAGAATTGATTCTATCGATCACATGAGATTTTTGGCTATCTGTCCATGAAAGTATACTAGTTTTTGTTACGATATATTCTCATATAGGTACATGCATAGATATAAATAAGTATCATACATTAATTGTTGTAGTGTACGATACAAGATTCCCATGGGTACATACAATATATATTACTTTTTTCATTCACTGAAATATAGGCACGTTTCTTCGATGTTGATTTCATTCTATCAAAATTTTATTGCACTAAACACCAACACTCGCTATTAAAATCTAATCAGGTATTCAGGTAATTAGGTTCAATGCTATAATTAGCAAAACAATTACACAATATCTCATAAATAAGCAGATTTTATAAAGTGTATATATATATATATATATACTAGAACTAATGACTTTCTACACCAGTATATCCTTACTATTTACTAATGTCCTGTTTGGTAGAAAAATGAAAATAAAGATAATGAATAAGAATATGTGAAAAATAAAATAAATAAATAAATTAGTTAAAGAAAAATAAAATAAAAAGGTAAAAAGAGAGATAAGAGATGAGTAAAAATAACTAAAAAAATACATGTAAATCCCACAATTTTTAAAAATAATTTCACTTTATCTTTGTTCCACCAAACAACCTAATAGATGCTAAAGTTTCCTTTAGTTTAACAAATTTGAAACTCTACCATCAAACATTTCCAAGAGAAATCCTAGCTCATTCAATCAAAACTCCACAACCATCATCATTTTCCCAATTTCCCTTTTCGAAAATGACACAATCGTTACTTACAACTATTTGAAAGTGCATATGAAATAATATATATATCTTTAACAAGTATTATATGTCACTGTAAGAAAAGCTTGAAAAAGACTCAAAACTGTAATGTTGACTCGGCCCACGCAAATTAGAAGCAACTATTTGAATAGTATTTTTTTTTTTAATTTTCTAATATTAGTCACAAACTATGGTGAGGAAGTAAATTTTTTGTGTGTATAATACAAAAAAAATAATCTTTATTGATCTTATTCATAATATTATGGTACACCTTTCAGGTCTTATTATTACCTATCTTTTTTTCTTCCTTCTTCTCCCTCCCCTTCATCTCTCTACCGCAAACTACGTTCTATGATTATTGGAAGCCTTCTCTCAGGCTACCAATAATCGCCAACCTCAACCACACCATCATTCTTCCTCCTCTATCCAAAAAAAAGGATAACAAAAATATTGTAACATCCCTAAAGGTCAAACGGCGATTTAGTGGTGGTACCTCCCATTTGGCTTTCGTGGTGGTGCCTCGGGTTTGGATTTCATGGTGGTGTGTGGCATTGGTTGGCGTGGAGCACGATGGATTTAGTGGATTCGTTGCTTCTGTTATGGGTTCCGACACGAAGCAATCTCACCTAAGCATGCTAGCTTCGCCATCACGCTCTTCCTCGTCGATTCAAGCCCATATCTACAAATTAGCAAACATTGCGGCCATCAAAACATCATCGATTCTCCACCACCGTTGTAGCCATCCTTCCTTCGTTGCTATATTTTCTATTTCCTCCAAGAGGGTGACTTCCAAGAGGTTCATACGAACCGTGTCCAGCGTGGGGCCCCCAAAACTCTGTTTATTGCGTGAGTGTGGAGGTGCCAACGAGAGGGGTGACGGTGAAGTTATCACGGCTTGTGTTCTTATAGGCAATGAAGAAGCGGAGGTATGTGGCAATGATGGGGTGGAGTGGTTGAAGACTTGGAAGGGAGAAGAGAGATGGTGATAAGATGTGAAAGATAGACCATAATATCATGGAATAAAATGAATTTAAAAGTGTTATTTTTTAAAGAAATTTACTTCTCCATCATCTTAGCATGTACCTTAAAACATAGGTGACATAATTTAAAATGAAACATATATATCCCTTTGCTACATGAGTAATTCATTGTAAAGTTACTTATCACATTGAAGATACATTCTTGAATACATTTTTTAAGAGTACAATTTGTCTACCATTGTCCATTCTAATTAAATTGCAATTAAAGATAATAATATATTTTATATATAGAATTATTTTTGTGATGAAAAAGTTGTTTGAAATTTCTTTAAGCCTTTTGAAAAGTTTTTACTTTCTTACAAAGATGCTTCAAAATACATGTTTGCTCAATTTATTACCATGCAAATCTCAGAGTTTAATATTAATATTGTCTGAGAAATTGTGAAAAATAATCATAAGATATTTATAAGGTGTCGGATCCTATTTGGACGGCATTGTCTCTCTAAATTGAGAACCATATAATGGTATATAGCAAGAGTTGTATGAAGGATTTGAGTCTTGATTAACTGATAGATTATGTAAGAATGTATGTTCTTTTTGCAAAACTTGGATTGATCTCAACATCATTCTTACATTTTTTTATCAATATATTGTTTGCTTGATAATTTTATAAAATCACAAAATTAAAGCTCACCCTTAATGTAATTCCTTAATTCACATTTTTAAACATATTATCATTTTGATCCCTAAAAGTACATTGGACTGTTACATTAGTTTATAAAATTTAAAAAATTCTAAATAAGTTCATGAAAGTTCTACTTGTTTCATCTGAGTCCCTAAATTTAATCTTGAGTGTCATTAATTTGGTTCTTAAACATGTGTTAATATTATCACTTAATTAAGTCACATTTTTTAAATTTTGAATGAATACAAATAACAAATTATACTTCCAAAGACTTATTTAGACCTAAGTTTTAAGAACAAATATGATGATGCTATATACTTTCAAGGATTAAAATGATGGTTTACTTTATTTTTTAGGAAGGCCCATTAAGTTGTAAATCTTTTAAGAAAAACTATTTTTACATGTGTTTTTTAGTCAACATTTTTAATTTGGCTCCTTAAATATTTTTTTTCTTTTTAATTACCATAACAAAAAATAATATTTTTCAAATAAGTTGAACTAAAATGGATTTAAATTTTGACTGAAGTTAAGCCTTAACAAATATTGTTATATTAATTTAATTAATTAAAACACATTGATAGTATAAAGATATTTTATATTCTCATCTAATTATTAATTTTTATATAACTAAAACTTATTAATTTTTATATTATAATAATATGAAGCTCCGATTTCGTTTTTAAGACCTTATAAGGTGTCTCTTTTGTATCTCTCCTTCACTTATAAAAAATGTTTAAAAAAACATTTATATTATAAATCAATTAAAAATTATCTTAAATATAAATTTTAAAGTTATGACTATAAAATATGTTAAAATTAAAGAGAATCTTTACGTTAATAATATATCAAATTTAAACTTAAATTTATATATATATATATATATATATATATATATATATATATAAAAAATATATATATAATATATATACGCGTACATATAACTAATGCTATATATGTTTTTAAGTAATGTATAGAAAAATAAATAATTCACTTGTTACATTAAATATATATGCCCATTTAAAGTTTATGTCCAATTTATTTAGATAATTAATCTAAATTTTTCTGCTTAATTATATACGATTTTCTAATATATTAATTTGTATGGACTTTGGCAAATTAATTAATTTTCCCAAAGTTTTTTTTTTGTATAAAATTTCTAATTAGTTTTCCTTTTTAATTACTTTTTTGTTTCATGTGTCATTATATTATAGGAGTATATTTTTTATAATTTTTTTTGGCACTTAAAAATCAAAAAGGAAAAAAAATCCATATAATTTTTCATTATAAAATCTGATTTGCTGACCCTGTTGTTTTTAAGTAATTGAATGAGACCCTTCTATATACTGTACGTACGTTTTTATTAATTTCTTTTATGAATCGCTTTTAATTACGACCCCACACTTTCCTGTTTATTTACACGAGTATATATCCTCCTTTTCCATAACAATCCAAACACATCTCAACCATAGAGACTACATTAGAAACTAGCAAGTGTGAATCTTTGACTCCATTTTCAAACAGTTAAAAAACATCTACAATGCCGAATTAGTTACTTGAGTTTATGTGAATCCTACGCACCACATAATGCATAAGAACTTTTACTATTTTTTTTAACATGAGTTGTTTAAATTGCTCCAATCAAAATTATTTATTAAAATAATATATTTATTATTAAGAAACTGCTAAGCAACATTACTTAAATAAGTAATTCTGTTAAAATGAACAACATCAAGTTGTTGTTATTTTATACATCTAAAAAGAATTGGTAATGTTATCTTTTTAGAAACATTATATTTTAAAGAAAACTTATTAAATAAAAAATTATATTATTATTATTATTATTGCCATTAAAATAAATTGTGGTGATTTTTTTGGATTTATCATTTTAAGACGTGAAATCGTGAGTATTCACAAATCACAAAAAGTACAAGCCTTTTATTTTCCTTCCGTTAAAATATATATTTTTTATATATAGACTTCACTTATTAATTTCCTTTTCTTTTTATTTTTTTTCTTTCTTTCACCTTTTTTACGTGAACCTAGCACAAACACACTCAACATATCATAAACAAATGATGGAAAGGTTTTTTTTTTATATTTGTATTTTTTCATTAACATTTTTGTGTGAACTTTATCCGGAATAAAACAAAATCCTTAATTAAAAGAGTGTTTGATTTTGCGTTTCTCTAACCACGTCGTCAAAAAATTCTTGTCCAATTCTACTTTTTATGTGGAAGCAAGTTGAGCAGCTTTAAGGATGAAACATGTCCAATGTGATGGACACCTATCCAAAAAAACATTAACTCACATAACCTATGTTTTGTTAATTTTGTGCTGAAATGCGCAAAGGGAGTGCGGTTAAAATATTTATAATTTATTTGTTCATTAATTATATCATTATATACACGAGGCTTGGCAGACAAATTTAAATTTTCTAATGTGACTGACTGGACTCTATATATGACCCAAACCAAAAAAACTCAGGGAAGTATATATCTCATAGCTAGGTACACCTTTATTTCGTACTATTCTATTAGCCGAATTTTCCTGTAAATAAACCCCCTGATTTTATGGGCAAGGACAATTTACAAGTATGTGTACAGCACAATCATGTTCAATATAAATTTTATTTTTTTCTTGCACAACTTTCTGTGCACTTTATGGCAAAAATTAGTGTAACTACTGTCTCTAATAGTATTAGTAAGTCAAACAAAAGTCATACATCGACCAACTAAAAAAAATACTTGATCGTTTGACAAATGTTAGTAACTAGTGACTTTATAACATTAGTTAAAGAAATGAAAATATTTTTTTATTAAAATTATTCATATATAAAACATTAAAATCATGTAATATTTATTGTTTAAATAAATAATTTATATTTTCTTAATATACTATATACACATTTTTATATTATTTTTTTAATATATATTAAAGATTATTATTTATAAAAGTTAAAATATAGGTAAATATGATAATATATGAAAAGGATGCGAATCATGTTAGCTAGAGATGAAATAAAAAAAAATTATAAGAAAATGATCGATATCAAAATAGAGTAATGTTTAACTTGTGACAGTTAAAGGATAAATTGATCTAAACCAAAGTGAAAATTAAATATGAATTTTCCCTTTATTTATTATACGTACAGGGTCTATCTAGAGTAAGACAGTTAAAGTTTAAACTTTAAATCTATTACTAAATTATTATTATTATTTAAAAGTAGAAAAGACATAAAAAACCCCAATAAATAACTCTCTTATTTGAAGTATAAAAAGTCTTTATTAAATTTTATTTTAGTTCTCACTTATTATTTTTCAATCTTGATCATATTATTCTAATTTTATTTATGATTTTATTATTTATTATTTAGGTGTACTAGTTAAAAAATTAATAATCAATTTCTTTTAATAAAAATTACAATTCAAATCAATCAATGACATCAGATATTATAATGTTAATATATTTTTTTCAATTCTTTGATAATGGTAACAAAAATGTTTTCTTTTAGTCATGACTAGTGGGACTCATTTATTATTGGCAATCGCGTTAGAGAAAAAAGTTTGAGTTGATGACAGTTATAGAAAATAAAATTAAGTTGATGAGATTAGGCCGGTCAAATGTACTGTCTCTGCATGGGAATGAGTTACTGCATAAAGATTTTCAGCATTTGATGAGGCAAAGATCGTTATATATAGACCTGACCTCTGAAAGTTTTGTACAGAGAGCAACTTTTGCTGAGTCCAAAACTACTGAAACATCTGCATACCTTTGAGTATCATCACTTTCCTCACAATCTTTGATTTTTTCAAACCCCAAATTAACCCTCTCATCATCAAATGGCAGCTTTTTCATCCCAATACTACCATCCCTTTCTGGTTGACTCCACATGCTTCTCAATTACTCCTCCCATTATAAACGCTTCTAGTACCTTTCTTCCTTCTTATCATTATCTTCACAATAATAATATCCAGGAAACGTCTTATAGTGTCACTAATAATAAGGAAACAAACTGTTTTGATCAAAGCTCCAAGGTTACCATCAGTGACACTGAGCTTTTTGTGGTAAAAAACCATAGTCCTGAGACTTCCATGGTTGTGGACAAGCTTGAAAAAGGTGAACAGATCACTCAAAAGGTGGTGACCCCCATGGAGAAGAAGAGAAGAGCAAGAAATGGGTCTTCCTTTAGTAACCCTTTATCAAAGGTAAACTTTTTAAACCAGTCCTTTTTTTTCCCCTCTTTCATACACTACAATGTTAAACACAATACTGCCATTGTTATTTATTATAAGAAATAAGTTATAGTATATTTTAAAATATCACTGGAGAGAGAGGTAGTGATTATTAATTTAGAAATATCAGCAACACATTCTTTTTAAACTATTTTCCATAGTTAGCTTAACGAAATATGATTCTGTAATTTTTATAAACTTTAGCTAATAATATAAAGTGTATTAGGAGTGTTACGTTGGCATATTGTTAGCACTAATTTTATTGATAATGTAATAAGTTGGTGCCTAATTACTTTATAAATTATTACAGGAGTCAACAGAAGGGGGAAACAAGAAACAAAAGAAGCCAAAAGAAGTGAAGAAGGACAAGAAAAAAGGTGCTGAAGATCCTCCAACTGGGTATATCCACGTTAGAGCAAGAAGGGGTCAAGCAACCGATAGCCACAGCCTTGCTGAAAGGGTACAATAACAACAGCTAGAAATTATCTCTCATCTGTGAATTGAATATATGTGTGTATAAATGTTAGGTGACTAGTTGGATATATACCAGAAGTCCTTTAATGCCACAAAACAATCATGTCTCATTGTGAATGTTGCAAATATAAAAAAAATGGATTGTTTCAGGTGAGAAGAGAGAAAATAAGTGAAAGGATGAAGACGTTGCAGCGACTTGTGCCAGGCTGTGATAAGGTGAAGTCTCACTTCTTTAATCTTTTATGATTGGATTATATTTATATTTATATATATCTTCCTTGAGACAGTTACTTGTTTCTATCACCCCTTCTTGACAGCTACATTTGATTTGCTTCATAAATATTTTTAGATAACCGGAAAGGCTGTTGTGTTGGACGAAATAATCAATTATGTTCAGTCCTTACAGAATCAAGTGGAGGTAGCTAGTGGCACCAAAATATGTAGTTTTTTTTTTAAAGTTATTCCACATTGTTCATTACCTACAGTGCCTAAACCAACGATTCTCTGCAGTTCTTGTCAATGAAACTTGCATCCGTGAATCCCATGTTCTATGACTTGGCCATGGACTTAGACACCCTCATGGTTAGATCCGATCAGGTGAGAAAATAGAACACAAATTTTTTCATGTGCTATTGATACATAGACATATATATATAGTTTTCTCAAATACGCCTAATGATGAAACTTTGTCCCACTGAATTCCAGAAATTAAATAATATAGCATCACCATCACCACTACCACTACCATGTGTAGCACAATTCAGACCCAACCAGGCCATTGCTTTTGCTGACACAATTATCACCCGGACCACCACTACCAATAGCTTCCCCACAGCTAATAATGATGGCTATCTTTTGGATTATTCATCCTCACTTTTTCTTCAAGGCCAGAGACCAAATCTCTTTGAGGTATGTTAAATTAATGAAACCACTTCTTTATTGGTTTAAATTTTGGTTTTATTTTAAAAAAATGACTTGTGTTTAAGGGTAATATTCTAAAAGCAAATCTTCAATCTTTCTGTCAAAAAAAAAGCAGCAGCAAATCTACAACAAATAATCTTAATTTATTTAAATGTAAACTAAAATTAATTTTCAATGTAAATATAGACACGTTTTTTAAATTTGATTGGTCATAGAATCAATTCTTATTTATCAAAATATCTAAAAGTTTTACATTTTTTTAAAGTAAATTATATTTATTGTAGAATCGATTCCGAAAATGTAAAATATTTGTATCGGAAGTTTTATAAATGTAAAATTTCAATTCAAGACATAAGGTGTTTTTCAGCTAACAACTTAAATTTTTAGTAGGATGGAAAGAAAATGAGGGAAGGAGAACAAAAACGGAAATTTAAATTGGGGTAAAATAAATAGAAAGAAAAAAAATATTTTATTTTTTAAAAGTCAAGTTTCTTTTTCTTCAATCAAATAAAATAAATATATTATTATTTGTGTTTATTTTTTTCTTATCCAAACATAATAGTATTAGATAATTAAAAGATTATGAAAAATGACCAAAAATAAATAATAAAGAGAGAGAGAGAGAGAATGGCTTTTCTCTTTTCTTCTTTTCCTATATTCTGACAAAAACATAATTTTCAGTATAACGGTGGTCAGTTTTGGGACGTAGAAGACCAACGACAGAAGTTTCTTCATCCATATGGATTCGGCAATAATTCGGGTCCTTTCGATTGATTAATATCAAATTCAAATAGGTGCCTTTCAAGTCTACAAACACAGTATGTTGTAAGCTCCGAACACATGCCTTGTAATTAATCCATTTTTTTAAAAGGTTAATTAGTCCATATATACTCATGATTTGTTTTTTAAGTAGTCCTGACCCTTTTATTTTAATATATCCTTTGTAAGGAACTATTGTTTTTAGTCAGGTTGGGAAATTTCAAACAAGTACCAATATCTCAGTTGGAAAATAAATCTTATATGCATAAGCACCAAATACCAAAGCTACGGTTGGTATCACAGTATCATCATTTTGAGGGAAATTCGTGGTTTGGTTTGGTTCCTTGTCCCCCAAATTGAAGAGACCTTTGAACACGATGAATAAAGTGCAGCAAAATTGATGGATGAAGAACACAACACAAAGGACAAAAAATGCCGACCAAATAAGACCATATCTTTTGCTAGATCCGTTGTTCTGTTTCTGTCCAAGTCCAACATATAGACGATGCGCAAATTCCAAGAGACTCTGCAATCCTACAGACTTGAAAATTATGTCATGTAATTATTAATTAAATTATAAAATTATATATTAAATAAAAATGATTCTTGTGGTGGCAGTTATTCTGTTGATACAGTTAATTTCACCGTTATTGAGAAATGAAAGGCTGATGCTACTCATCAGCTATTGACAAGACAAGCCGAGCATTTTTGGGTGTAGTTCACTTCATCTATATTTGCAGAATCTTTTGAGTTTTGGCATTATTATGGTCTTTTCCAATTTAGTTATTTGGGACGTTTGATTTTCCGACAATAGATAGATCCTAGGTACTACTACCTATGGTCTAGTCACAAAGCCACGCTAACATGAAGTTAGAAAAAAAAAACATAAATATATTAACTAATCAAATCATACAATTGGTAATTTCTGATCACATGGAGTTTTCTCCTTTGTTGAAGCAACTCATGGGTAAATAAGAATATATAATTGTTTACTTTTGTCTTACTTTGATTAGAAAGCGTTCATACATCAACGATATTTTTTTTGTTCTCTTATTAAAGGGGATTAATGTAAAACACTACTCTGATAATTATTAATTACTTAACTTTGGCTGACAATAATTGACTTCACTATTAATTTTTTCTCACGATAATAATTACATGGCTTGAGTTATGTCCAAGAGTTTCTTATAATGTAACCTTGTTTTTTAGCTCAAAATGATTGTTATTAATTTTGTTGTAACTTACTATTTATAAGAATTATACAATTGAAATAGAAGAAAGATAAATAGAGAAAAACAATTCATTTAAGACATTTCTTAAATAAATGTTACGTTATTTTGGGACAGGTGAAGGCAAATTCTTTGTGGTGTCTTTATCAGTAAAGATGTCACTGTTTGTCAAGAAGAAAAAAATCCAAAGTTGTTGTGATGTCCCTATAAGCAAACACATCCCTACTTGAATTTTACTACTCAATCAGTTGATTGTCACATATTTTGTTTTTGATATACTGTAAAACTTAATGATCTTTCTTTATATTTTTCGAACTAAAATCTTACGTGAAAAAGTTATCAATCTAATTTATATATTTACAATGTATTTTGTCCAATTTCCTCTAAATTATTTGCTATTATAACATCGTGAGCGGTCTTTATAAGATAATGAATCATTTTTAATTTGATTCTTATATTATAGCACACAAGGATTCAATTTAATATGATGATGTGTATGTCGGTTAAATTGTTTTTTGTTTTTTTATTAATAAATGTTAGTTCATGTTAGTAAAAGGGATTGAACTCACAATCTTTTTCCTCTTTCGTTCTCTTTTATGATCCAATCCACTTATATTTTCTAAATTATTTTTTGGTATATTAATCAATTTGTAGATGAGTACCACATGTTATTGAACCAATTCGAGTATTTTTTTTTTGTTTTCATTTCTGTCACTTTAACCACTTAATTCAAGTATTATTTTACAAGCATCCACACACTTTTTAGATTTAATATATATAGTTAAGTTGTCATTGCTACTTTGTCAAGAGAATGGTTAACCATACCATTCAGCTATACCATTTCATAGGGTACCAATATGATATATGGCATGATAGTTCAGTTAGTTAAGTTAGTTAAATATAGTGTATGAATTTGTTATAAATCCTCTTACAATTGTTTTTTATTTTAATGGATAAAAAAACTATTCTTCTTAAGTATTTGGTCAAAAGTTTGATATTAAATTTGTGTATACACAAATATTTATTGAGAGAAGATAGCTTTTTAATCAAATATTAGCATCTCAAGATATATTAGTCTTTAAATTTCTGTCGACAAATTTTAAAAAAAGAACTTCATACAATATTTAAGAAACCCAACCTATTTTTTTAATCAGCGAAATAAACTTTTATAATAAAAGGCACCATTGGTAGCAAAACATAAGGATACAAACTTAAAATCCCAACCATGGCATGTAACTATCTAATGCAAAAGCCTAATTGAAAAGCAATACTTTGCAGTTTTTAAATACATAGTTGTCTATCTTTGCCAACCTAATTGTTACTCAATATCTAAACACATTGCTTATAACAAATTATTAAAATAATTTTACGTAGTTAAGATAACACGTCAACACAATATTCATGAAATATTTGCTAGTTTTCAATATACATACATATATATATATATATATATATATATATATATATATATATACACAAAATTTAAAACTAAAAAGAGTTAAACACCTATATATATATATATATATATATATATATATATATTATCACAAACAAAACTCTTTTATTAATTGCATTATTTTTTCCTGACTACTATTAATTATAATTTACTTATATTTATGCAGTATACCTGCGTACTAATTATTATATAATAATGCAATGGACAGTGATCCTATCTTCTTCCCAACATCCTTTATAACACTGTTTGCTTTCGAAAATGGTAAAGCATGAGGGATATGAGACAATAATAGTTGCCCCTAATTGTCTTTCTTTACAAAAGTGCTATTCTCCAGTTATGTGACAAACGCTAGCGGTGGGCCAGGCAAACAACTTACGCGACGAAATAAAAGAAATTTATGCATGGTCAAGACGTTTCCTCGTATAAATAAATACAAAGTGAAACCCTAAAAGTTAGGGTTGGATTTCATTTCTCAAGCAACGTGAATATTTGTAGTATAAAGGGATGAAATAATTATTTCATCCCCAATAGCGACTAAAAGATTTTTTTTTCCTTTCAGTCATCATCACAGACTTAAGGATAAAAGGATAAAATTTAAATTTTATGTAAATATATATATATATATATATATTTGTAATTATTTTCTATTAAACAAAAGATCTTATGTTTTGACAAAAAAACATATGTTTATAAAAAAAATCAAGTATAATTCATTTGAAATATTTTTAAAAAAACCTTAAATTTCACTCACCGCTGCACTAATCCTATTTTGAACTTTATCCCCGTGGATATGTATAGACATTCCATGTGGATTTTGTGTTTTGTATTTGTCCACCCACATGTTGCTTTCTCCTCACCGATCATATGCATCATTCCATCTATACCAATTTTTTGGATTTGAACTTTCAATAAATAAGCAACAATATTTCTTTTTGGTGCTATGAGCAACAATATTAATGCATATAAGCTAACTGTTACGGATAGGCCCATTCAAATATTTAAATCCTACAACCACCAA